>SNQN01010815.1:9757-20768 GCA_008642245.1 Bassia scoparia | reverse complement strand
ATATACGCAGGGTTTTTTCCCTTTTTCCCCTCGTGCCTATAAATACGTGCCTGCCTTGCTCATTCCGAACACACGTCTATTCTCTCTCTCTCCGTCCCTAACTTGCGTATTCTCTCTCTCTCTCAAACACTCTAAATACATTCGTTCTTGAGTTCTAAGCATCGATTCTGTTTCGATTCAACAAGCAATAACAAGGTTTATTTCTGAGATTACTCGCCACTAAACATACTCTTTTCTCAATCTAATTAATAACTATTACGAGTTTCAATCTAATTAACCAACATGTAGAAACTCACTATTTGATTGTTCCATGTAAATATGTAGGATTGTCATTAACGTTTTCAATGTTTTTCATTGTTTTTCGTTCCTTTTTTATTTCATTGTCATTATTGTTATCACTTGTCAATACTAACGATTTCTTATCCTTGTATAGCGATTCAAGGCGGAAGGTTCATTTCGCTCGTCTTTTATTACGAACTAACATTTGTTTTGTTTGTCCTTGTATAGCGATCCAAGGCGGAAGATTAATTTCGCTCGTTTTTTATTACGAACTAACTTTTTTTTGTTTGCAGATTTAGGGTAAGATTGGTTTGTATATATATTTTGAAGTTCATATACTTCGCATTGTCATTGTTGTATCATTTGTATATATTTTGCTAAATAAAGACCGGAAATTATGTGAATCACTTTAAATCAGATTAACTATGGACAATCGGTTTTTAGGCACCGTTTTAACTTGATTAATGCAAAGTGGTCACAATTTCTAGGTTAGGTAGTCTCTTGTGCATAATAGAAACACACTTTCGTAGTAATCTTTAGGGTTAGTACGCTTCTAAGGTGCTAAAAATGTAAGTTATGTGCATTCAATAACCGTGATGAATGGAATTGCAATGAGACCGAGTAGAGGCCGCTACATGCGGGCGAATTGGGTTACAGATCTGATTCGTACCATGTCCCCGAACCCACGACAGGTTACTTGATTGGACGTGGGGCCATTGTTTTGGCACCAACGTTTCGGGCGTCCGTGAATAACCTTTATAGGCACGGTGGCGACTCCCCTTACTCGACAACACTACCCCAACGCACTCACGTGCGGGTTCCGTGGCTCAAGCCCACGCAAAGCACCTCGATGTAGTACCAAGCCGCGCGCCCGCTATACGCGAGGGCGCGGCCCACGTCCTACAGAAACATATCCGTAGACTCCCGAGGGTGGTGACCTCGGGAGAAGGAACACATATCCTTAGACTCCCGAGGGTGGTGACCACGGGAGAAGGAACTCATATCCTTAGACTCCCGAGGGTGGTGACCTCGGGAGAAGGAACACATATCCTTAGACTCCCGAGGGTGTTAACCCCGGGAGAAGGAAAACATATACTTAGACTCCCGAGGGTGGTGACCTCGGGAGAAGGAAAACATATACTTAGACTCCCGAGGGTGGTGACCTCGGGAGAAGAAACACATATCCTTAGACTCCCGAGGATGATAACCCCGGGAGAAGGTAAACACATCCTTAGACTCCCGAGGGTGATGATCTCGGGAGAAGGAAAAATTTGAATCTTATGCCCCGAAGGGGGCTAACTCGAGAAATTGGAACTCTATCTTTAGGTTCCCGAGGGTGGTGGCCTCGGGAGATGGAAACTTCAAACACTAAATCCCGAGAGTAACGTCGTCGGGATTTGGATATCTTATCCTTGGACTCCCGAGGGTGGTGGCCTCGGGAGAAGGACATCTTGAGCTTTATGTGCCGAGGGTGCTTGCCTCGGGACATTGGGACTTCGGCCTTGGACTCCCGAGGGAGATGATCCTGGGAGAAGGAAAACTCTATACTTCAAGCCCCGAGAGTGGTTACCTCGGGATATTTGGAACCTTTCCCTTGGGCTCCCGAGAGTGGTTACCTCGAGATATATTGGAACCTTCCCTTGGACTCCCGAGGGTGGTGACCTCGGGAGAAGGTAGCCTTGAACTTGGTATCTCGAGGGTAATGGACTTGGGAGAGGGTACTTTGATTCTTGGGTTCCCCGAGGATGCCTGTAACCTTTGAGTTGGGAAGGTGAAGGATGAACAGTTTTTACTGTCTTTAATATTTTATATTAAAGGTTGTACTTGTGATGACTGTTCATTTCACTTGCCTATATAGCAGTAAGTTTGGTGAAAAATTCATTTTCACACTTTTCACTTTCCAATTTTAACTTTCTCTCTCTAAAAGCTCTCCCTTCTCTCTAGAATCTTTTAGGAAAATTCTCTCTTCTCTCTCTAAGTGTTTGTTAGAGGTTTTCCTTCTCTCTCTAGAGCTTTCTTCTTTGAGGGTTTCTGTTCCACGCTTGGGATCGGGGCTTTCACCGAGGGAGTCTCCAAGTCCTACTTTAGGTTTTCTTCGATTTAAGGTATGTTGCCTCCTGACCCCCTTGACTTAGGTTTATTTTGTTGTTGTATTGCATGATGTCCGAAGTAGGTAGAGACCCTGTATATTCCCCGACCCAGGGGCTTGTGTTTTCTGACTTGAACTGTAGTATTAGTGTAGCATCGGGGGATTCCCCAACTCCCGATCCCATAGAAAATCCGATTAGAAAATCCTCCTTTACAGGAGTATGTATATGACTGTATAGATGGCATCCCATTCTTAGATGGGGTGCTGATGCCCGAGGGAGTGACCATACCTAGTGTAGTGCATGGGGAGGTATTGGACGCACTGCTCATCAATTCTCCTCCCATGACCCCTGAGCCCGAGGGTGAGGAGTTAACAACCGAATTATTTCCCTGGCAAGTAGGCATTTGTAGGACCAAAAGGAATGACTGTGCCCAATTTAGACGTCATTTTGTAGATAGCACGGTGACTTATCGTGTTAACAGAATGTCCGAGGCCGAGGCTACAACATCCGATCAGAATATCCCGATTCCGGCTCCGGGTCCGGGTCAATTCTTCCTTGAGAGGCACTTTCAGCAGGGAGTCCTCAAGTTTCTGCATTACTGGGAGACGACGAAATTTTATCTGGAGTCCCCCTATCGGTATATAGCCCCGACATGTGACCAGTCGGTGCTGACACCTCCCCCGGGGACGGTGGCCGTGTACAGAGGTCACTTAGAGATGGGTCTCCGATTTCCCCTTGATCCTTTCATTCCCTTTCTTTTATCTACTTATAATCTTGCCCTTCACAATCTGATGCCCAATTCTATAGCCAACATCATAGGCTTTCTTTCCATTTGCCGTTGGATGGGCCGACCTCCAACACTTACTCTTTTTCGCAACATTTTCAAGCTGACAGCCTGCAGTGANCCCCCTATCGGTATATAGCCCCGACATGTGACCAGTCGGTGCTGACACCTCCCCCGGGGACGGTGGCCGTGTACAGAGGTCACTTAGAGATGGGTCTCCGATTTCCCCTTGATCCTTTCATTCCCTTTCTTTTATCTACTTATAATCTTGCCCTTCACAATCTGATGCCCAATTCTATAGCCAACATCATAGGCTTTCTTTCCATTTGCCGTTGGATGGGCCGACCTCCAACACTTACTCTTTTTCGCAACATTTTCAAGCTGACAGCCTGCAGTGYAGAGAACTACGGGKCCGYCTGGTGGATCRTTCAGGCTCGACCCCAGTACAAGATCRTGGGTCGGTCTCGATCTAGCTGGAAGGGCTTCCGTCGGGAGTTCGTGTTCGTATATCGACCCACTGCATGGGACCTTCCCCGGGTGACGACTCTCAATCGTCCGAACTTGGTGTTGAATTACAACGTTCCACCCATGAACAAGTCCGAGGGGGTGGTTGCCTTCTTTTTCCTGAGGGAGAAGAAATGGGCGAGTGGCGACAACTACGTGCTCCCGGACCTGATCAAGAGCTGGTTGCCTGATTGTGACATTCTTTTGAATGAGCACTACTTGGCCATGTGTCATCTYAGCAAGAAGATGTCACCTGGTAGGGGGCTCATTCATGTCTCCCGAGTCTTTATCCTTGCATTTTTTCTTGCTTTGATTACGTTTCTGATGTATGCATTTACCCTTTTGCAGAGGCCGGGAGATTTGGAAATTTGAACATGGCGAGCATCATCTCTGCCGAGGACTTCTTGTTCGGCTCGATAGCCGATGATATGGAACAGGGGAACCTGAACATCCCCGATGTGTCTGAGGTAGGTGATRGATTTCATGTTTCCCGTATGTCCCTACTTTGCATTTATATTCATGTTCACGAATCCTCTATGTGCAGAACCCYAAGCGCAYGTTGACCGGGGACKTGGAGCCCGTGGTCGAGGTCCAACCTGATCTTGGTCACCCGACTGACCCTCCTGCTAACCCCCCTCTAATCGAGAACTTAAGGGCCTTCGAGATCGGGACCGGTGTTGGGGAACCTCGCAGACCGAGACACCTTTCCGCCGCAAGAGGGCAAGGCGGGATGGTGATTCGGGTCCGAGGGCTCCTCTCAACAAGCTGGCTGAGGTGGAGAAGCAACAGAGAGTCAGGAGCTCTGGAAAAGTTGTCCCTCCAGGAGACATTTCTGAGCTAATGAAGGAGGAGCATCGGTCCGAGAGATGGAGGTTCAAACTCTTGGCTCAGGTATCATATGATTTTCTGTGTAGACAATACTTCTTTTTTCTGTTAACTAACTTGTGTGCTTTTCACTACTGTGCGTATCAACCTGCTCGATCCACCACCACTGACCAAGAACTATCCAGAAGCCAAATATCCAAACAAGATCTCGAGCTAAGACCCTTCAGGAGAGAAGAAGCTCCAAAAATGGAAAGGACGAACGCACCACTCTCAACCAGACCTGGGAATACAAGAACCTGGCTGAGAGAAGAGTAAGACGATCCCCAAAAGAAAAAGATCGATCCTCGAAAAAACTCGAGCTCAGCAGTTTGAAGCTAAATTCTGCTTGCGATGGTGAAGTCCTGATCACCACCTACCCGAGGCCAGAATACGAAATCAAGCTCGGGCAAAGTCCTTCCAGCACTGCATCGCTATGCCCTGAAAATGGAAGCAGCCCAAACTCAGTTCATCTCGGTCAATGTCCCTCCTATCGAGCAAATACATATGAGGTGTTGGCCCAGGAGATGCGCATCACAGAATAGGAGTCCAAATGCGCCGCTCACTCATCTGACTCCGCCAATCGCTTCTGTAGGCAGCTGAGAGCTCAGGCTAGGCTTTCCACCGAATCCTTCTACTCCAGGTCTCTGGGAACACAGAGTCAACGAGCCTAGCTCCCGCTCTACTCACTTGCCATGACGAACCATACCTCCCGATATCTGCTTCCTCCTTTTCTTCTTGTCTTTATTCCCACTCTTCTGTCATTTTCGACCAATATTAAAACTTGGAATTATTCTTTAACTTTTCTGTCGTGTTAGTTTCCCGACTTCTGTAATCAATATTGCTTAGTAATCTTTTAATTATACAAGTAACTTGCCAACCAATCTGGCTTATTTATAAATTCAGTTGATATGCCAAACTTCTTACTTTTCTTATTTTTCAATCTTTACTTGCTTTCATTGCCCGACTCAGTTACATTGTATCATCGTCGGTTTCAATGGGTGCCTCCGAGGCTAGGTTGCCCCGAATGACATGCATTCTCGAGGTAAACAACTTTATGAAACATAAAATTTGCCACAAAAAGAAAACTTTTATTAATGCTTTTATTACAACAGGTCTATCATACAGCTGACGACAATGCTCGCAGGATCCGTAGGAATGACTGACCATGCTTGTCGTTACAACATATATGGTAAGAAAAATTAAAAAGCAACAAGTCTAACCTTCAATTATATTTGCGCAATTTGTATCCGCATTCCTGCCGAAGAGCCTATGCCCATCCAGTGTTCCTCGACGTCTGTAAAGTCGGGATCTACCATTTCTGTAAACCATAACCTCCATTGGTGAGTTTGCCCCAATTGTTTTCCCGACTCCCGTTGCTTCGAATCACCGAAAAACCCAAATCTCCTTATCTGATCTCTCCGAGTCTTAACTCGTTGTTAAATACTTTATTTCTATGCTTTAAGGACTTTAGCAAGCATGCCCGAGTCTATCGGAAGTATATGCATCAGTAAGGGCAATTCTATGCTCTTCTTTTTCATATCCATAGAATAACCGAGGATTATCCGACCTCCACAGGTAGGACTACTTCACTGCCATACACCAAGGAGAAAGGTGTATGTCCCGTAGCTTCTTTGGTCGTGGTARGAGCCGACCACAGGACCCCGGGAAGTTCATCGACCCAAGTGCCTTTAGAGCCTTCCAACTTAGTTTTGATTCCGCGGAGGATGACCTTATTTGCAGCCTCTGCTTGTCCATTGGTCTGAGGTCTGTCCACCGAAGTTGCTCGGATGTTAATGCCGAACCGAGCACAGTACGACTTAGTGGCTTCACTGACAAACTGTCTCCCGTTGTCTGTTACAAGGACTCGGGGTATTCCGAATCGAGTGATGATGTTCCTTCAAATGAACTGCTGAACCTGCTTCTTGGTGATAGTTGCCAGAGGCTCGGCCTCTATCCACTTGGTGAAGTAGTCCACTGCGACTATAAGGAACTTACGCTGCCCCGAGGCTTGGGGAAATGGTCCTAACAGATCCATGCCCCACTTGTCGAATGGCAGGGTGGGAAGGATGGCTGAGAGCTGGTTGGCAGGTCGGTGAGGAATCGAGTCAATCATCTGGCATTTTTCACATTTCTGGATTAAGTCCTGAGCTTCCTGCCGGAGCGTAGGCCAGTAATATCCTGCCCGAAGGACCTTCCCTGCCATGGTTCTTTCCCTTGATGACTGCCGCAAGCCCCTTCATGAATTTCCCGGAGGATGTAATCTCCTTCGTCCGGTGTCACGCACCGAAGCAAAGGATGGGTATAGGACTTCTTGTAGAGKCTCCCTTCGTACCATTCGAACCATCGAGCCTGAGTCCTGACCCTGTCGGCTTGTTTTGGGTCGTCAGGAAGCTGCTCATCCCAAAGGTATCGAATTATCTGGTCCATCCAGGTAGCCCCCCGATCCAAGGGCATGGTGGACTGTTCATTAATGCTAAGCTCTTTCAGTACCTCCCATGTGATGGTTAGAGGCTCGAGAGACTCGGCTAAGCTGGCTAAGCTAGACAACGCATCTGCCTGATTGTTTTCAGACCGAGGGATGTGACTTATGGAGAACTGTTTGAGTTTTTGGGAAAGCTCTCGTACCGTGTTCAGATACATCTTCATCCCGTCTTCCTTGGCCTCGAATTCGCCGTTGATTTGCCCCACAATCAGTTGCGAGTCCGACTTAATTTTCAATGAATTAGCCCCAGCGGCTAGGCACATCTGTATCCCGAGGATAACGGCTTCGTATTTGGTCTCATTGCTTGAGGCTGAGAACCCGAATTTGACCGCGTACTCGAACTTGTCTCCGTTGTCTGCTTTTATGAGGATGCCTGCTCCGTTCCCATCTTTGGTGGCCGAGCCATCTACATACATCTCCCAGCCTTCGGCCTCGACTGCTGAGGCGGGCCGGTTTGTGCACTTGACAATGAAGTCAGCCAATGCCTGGGCCTTGATTGCTCTCCTGGGCTCATACTCCAATCCATAATCCGCTAACTGATCCGAC
This sequence comes from Bassia scoparia, assembly GCA_008642245.1. Lineage (NCBI taxonomy): Eukaryota > Viridiplantae > Streptophyta > Magnoliopsida > Caryophyllales > Amaranthaceae > Bassia > Bassia scoparia. Next base: position 13,219 of record SNQN01010815.1, on the reverse strand, counting down.
CATTCGGTCATCCGTGTCGAGTGATTTCTTCCTTCGATTACCTTTCTGATTGGCTGTCCGGTTAGGACTTTGATGGGATGGGCATGGAAGTAAGGCTTGAGCTTCCGACTAGCTACCATGAGAGCGTACACCATCTTCTCGATCTCAGAGTACCGAGACTCAGCCCCTCGATAGGCATGACTTACGAAGTACACCGGGTGCTGGGTCTTGTCCCTTTCGGCAAGGAGGACCGCGCTCAACGCATAGTCCGAGGATCCCAAGATAGAAGAAGTGGCCTCGTCCAAAGGGCGGAAAACCAACTTTGCAGACTGGACAAAGTGCTACTTGAGTTCGCTGAAAGGCTGCCTCTCTTCTTCATCCCACTGAACGCAGACCTTTCAAGTTTTGAAAATGAAGAAGCCAGGCTCTTGTCTGCGCCTGAAGAACCGACCCAAAGCTGTCAGCATCCTGTGAGCCTTTGGACTCCATTGACCGACCTTTGAATTCCATGTTGATGAATGCCATCTTATCACGTTGGCCTCATACCCTCTCGTCGACCAAACCCGAAGCCACTTACCTCCTCAACCCAACACACACTTCTAGTGAGTTTCATATTATACTTCACTTGAGACGAGAATGGCTTCCTTTGAGTCCGAACATATCTTCTATCTTTCGCTTTTACTATATGTCATACGACATAAATTCCACGTTTCTCCTCCCCGATTGTCCTTCGAAAGATTTTGTCAACCACCGTTGGTAGTTGCTCCTCGTTCTTGAGCTGGAAGCATTACTTTATAGCAATTAACCCCTTGCCGATATAATGAAGGCAGGTATGGATATGATCTCTTCTCCATCCGGATCTATATATCCCTGCATTGCATCCATGAAGCAATAGAGCATTCCTACAGTAAAGCGACCAGGCATCGATCGTTCGCAGAGGTAGTCGTCCTCGGGCATGCTTTATTAATCAGTAAAATCACGCACACTGCCATGGTCCTTGGCTTTCTAACAGCACTACATTGGCCAACCAATCTGATATTGACAATCCCGAATGAAGGCCTGCCTTCAGCAACTTTTGATTCTGGTGGATGCCCTCTCCTTCTCTCTGCCCTAGTCTTAGCTTTGTTTGACCACTCCATTGCCCCTCCTTAAGTCTGAGCTTTTTACCATGACTGAGGTTTACCCGGCATCTCTCTGTGCATCGAATGAGAAGACATCACGAAATTCCTTAAGCTGTCAAGACAAATTAGTTCCCAGTTTTCTGGTGCCAATGAATCTTCCCGACCCGACTGGGTTCGGATCAATCTGTCAATTTTTACTTCTCATTACCATCTCAGCAGCCGATTGTACCGTTACATTTCGCCTGAATAACACATCTAGCCCGGTAGGCTTCCTTCTTCGGGTCTTCCGCTTTTGCCCGACTGAAGCCAGGTCGTATGCGGAGCTATTGACATAACAACTGCCTGGGCCGAGCGTTGATTCCATATAGCCACCAACGCATTCCCAATCTTTTCATATTGTAAAAGCAATTTATAAATGGATATAAAACCTTTACCGAAGAGCAATGGTCTGCCGAGAATATGTATAAAGGATCCATATCACACAGTAATACACCTGAACTGAACAGCCAGTCCTTCTCCCCATTCTGACGGCAACTTAGACTCCCTCCGGTATGTTCTCTCCACCAAACCGATCCAAAGTATTCTGAACTATTGAGGTCGACTTAGAATGACTTCAAACCTTCTGCAAGCAGTCTGCAAGTGATAATGTCCGAGAACTCCTCTTATCCACAAGCACTCGCTTCACCCAGCATAGATACTTTGATCGACAACCAGAGATCATCCGTGAGGGAGGCAATATGTTTGCAGAATGTTCAGTCAAAGACCAATTTACTGGTCGACACTTTGAAAAGCAACTCACCACCGACCTTCAACCACGTTGTGTGCGTAGCTCTTCCAAATACGCCCTGCCCCATTACTGGACCTGACACTACCCCCCTATATTCACATAACAGTAATCATTGTTTCCATTGCTGGCAGGTGCGTTTACCTCTTCCCCAGCGCCCTGATCTTTGTGTCCTTCTGCGGAAGACCGATTGAGCTTCCCCGTTCGCTAGTGATCGAAGCTCTTCATATCCGACAACTCGCGGTGTATCCCACAATCCGATTGTACTCACACCAAAGTTTCCTGTTCCGAACCGTTAGCTAGTTTCGAATGGAACAGTGCTTCCAGAATGTCCAGGCTGATGTCAAGAAAATACTCCGTTCGTTATTATACCGAGGCTCATCCCCTACCAATCCCTAGCTGTTAGCTCTTCCCTGAGTCGCGACACCCCTGTTGTCACCTTCTTTCTTTGCCCTTCGACGAGGCTATCGATTCATGCATGTATTATCCAAGAGCCTGAATTCATTCTGCCAAGCCAAGCCTCTGAGTACTTCTGATACCCTCAATACAATCCTCTTGAACGCTAGTTCTGCCTGACATGAGGGCTGAAAAAAAGCACGTTGTCATCTAATTCGAAATCCCAGAATCGGCATTAATCGCTTTATGAACTAGGACAATCCTTCCGTTTTGCCCTTGTTTCAAACTCAATAAAGCAGCTAGTTTTCTTATGTCTTTTACCAGCAATAAATTGTTGTTTAAACAAAGCCTCTAAAACAGTAAAATTTGTAATACAGCCAGATTGCAATTCACTAAACCAAGTGAGAGCAATACCTTTAAGTGTGGTCGGGAAGAAARGACACCATGAGGCCTCGCATCCCGTCTGGACTGCCATTTGAGTCTTGTAGGCTGCCATATGGTCCTCGGGATCTGTGGTCCCGTCGAATGTCTRGATGGTGGGAACCTTCACCTTCTTCGGATCCTCGGTGTCCATTATCTCCCTGCTGAATGGGGTCCTATGGACGAGGGTTTGCATCGGCTGTCGAGCTCTGGTGCCGTCTCCCGTCTGCCTGACTGACTGAGATCGGGAACTATCCGCATGGCCGCGTGACCTAGCTGACTGATGCCGAGGTGACCGACTAGTGGCCTCATGCTGGGACCGGCTAGGTCGAGCAGAGGGTCAGCCCGAGTCTCCTCGGCGAGGGGAGGCTCGAGGCTGAGCGGCTACGGCTTCGCCTTGGCTTCGGCGATTGTTGATGATGGTACGGGCATCCAGACTATCCCGACGCCTTTCTTCAATGATCGTCCGTGCGTCCAGAGAGGGCCTATGTGAACGACTGACCTGGGGAATATCCTCTACCCTTCCGGACAGAGCGGGCTGAGCCTCGCTGGGGACGTTGCGCTGAGAACGTCCCCGCGAGGGAGAATCGAACCTGAAAGGCCCTGAACGCGGCCTAGGAGGTGAGGCAGGCCTAGCCCGAGGTTGAGGTCGTGGCCCGGAGCTGCACGCTGGTTGACTGCGCGTGGGCTGAGTCTCACCTTCTACCCAATTGGCCAACTGCTTGGTGAGGAGAGTCACTTTCTCCAGTAGGGCATCAAGTT
>SNQN01010814.1:4427-20768 GCA_008642245.1 Bassia scoparia | reverse complement strand
ATAGTGACACCCAAATACCTAAAAGGCAGGTAATCTCTAGAAAAACAAGTAAGGTGACAAATGTCCTTAACATCTGAATCAAGCATATTACAAGTATAGAAAGCCGATTTACCAGAATTGGCCACTAAGCCAGAGGCAGCAGAAAAAGTATCAACTACTCTGAACAAAGCCATAACAGACTCTTTTTCACCTTTTCAAAACAATAACAAATCATTCGAAAAAAAATCAAATGACATAATCTCAAGCTTTGACATCTAGGGTGAAGCTTCATGCCTTGTTGCTCCACTAACAAACCCAAGAGTCTAGAAAGATATTCCATGCAAAGGACAAAAAGCAAAGGTGACATTGGATCACCCTGCCTTAGCCCTTTCTTTCTAGGAAAATGCCATGAATTCTACCATTAAAACTCTAGGAGAAGGAAGGAGAGCGGACACACACCATAATCTAATTGATAAACAGAGCAGGAAACTGCAAGGCCACTAGAAGAGTCTCTAAGAAATCCCAATTTAATGAATCATAAGCCTTCATGATGTCTATCTTAATTAAAAAACCAGGAGGACTATTCTTCCTCTTATACTTGTGGACTATATCCTGCACAATGCAAATATTATCTACAATGTGTCTCCCAYAAACAAACGAACCCTACCTGTGAAAGATTAATAAGATCTGGAAGTACAACCTTCAATCTGCTGCAAATCATCTTAGTAATAACCTTGTACATAACATTACAACATGCAATAGGCCTAAATTTAGTGACAGTTCTGGGTCTTAACACCCTCRTTCTACTTGCAAAATTTAAATTTTAAAAATTTGAAGGTACATTATTAAGATATTACACTAAGGTTCTTTATATTGACCTTTTCTTCCAATGTGGGGGAAGTGTTTGAATATTGTTGCGTTGGAATTAAAGTTTTTTGTTATTAAAAGACCAAATTATTGGTAGTGAGGTTAAAATAGACCATATATTCTTTTCCAAATTAGGAGAGTGTGTTGACATGTTTTTGGAAAAATAATGTTTGATTTTCATAATGTCATATCTCTAATTTTAATTTCACTATCGAAAATTTGGTCTTTTAATCACAATAAAATTTTAATTCCYTTACAATTATATTTTACCTATAATACTGATCAAAATGTACCAGTTGACTTTTGTTGACTAGAAGTTTGAATTTATAACTTGCATGCCATATATCTGACCAAACTAGTTTGGCGATGAAAATCAAGCGCTGGAGATGGAATGGAGCCAAATGAGGGCCGGAGTAGAGAAGAGAGTTTGAATTTGAGGAAGAAGCTCCAAATAACTATGCTACTCCAACAACTCAATTCCTTCATGATCTCTCTTACAAAGACCTATAAATAGGGGCCTTGAGGTTGGGAACAAGGACAATACACATCAACAACTATATTATCTTAAGGCCGAACTTGGTTAGGACTAGCCTCAATCCCTAGTTGCATCACCACATAGTCGAGAAATTGACTAGTAAAAACATAAAACTTTTYGGTTCTGTCGCTGATGAACCGGGACCTATTGAGTGCTACAATCTCATTTTTTATATTGTTAAAAAATCCTTCCCAAGAAGCTTTAAAGATTGGTGATTTGGAATCTAAAAATGGGTTGTGTGACTTGGGGGCAAGRGTTAGTTTGATTCCTTATTCAATGGCTCGTGGGTGAATTCAAGCCCACTAGAATGTCAATTAAGGTGGCTGATCGTTTGATGAAATTGCTTTTGGGAGTCCAAAAAGAAGTGAAAGTGAAAGTGGGACTTGTGATACTTGAAATGGAGGAAGACTCTAGGGTGCCCTTAATTCTTCCACTCATAAAATGGTCGGGTCCTTYATAACGATCGATGTCAAGCATGGGAGTTGACTCTTATTGTGGGAGATGAGAAAATTGTGTTCTCGTTCTCCAAGGTATGAAAATGCKTACGATGGGTGAAATCCTTTGAATTAACACCTTGGAGTGTGAGGAGGTCTTGGTTATGGTTCTCTTTGGAGACCCATTGCAACATCTAATAACGGGTGATGTGATAAGTGCATGAAATGCTGTGTTTTTGGTCCCTAATATTAGTCTTTTAATTGCCTTATAATAGTTATTTTTATTAAATTAATTATTTTTATGATTTTATATTTTATTTATTAATTATTTTATTTATTAGCTATTTTCATTAGAATTGATACTTAATATTGTGTGTTTGTGTTTTTGTAGGAAATTAGAAGGAAAAAGACCATTGGGCCTAGCAAATGCAAACTATCTAAGAAAGCCTAATTATATTACATACAATACCACGTGAGAAACAAGCAATTGAAAAAGAAAGGAAAAAAAGAAACGAAAAGGAGAAAAAAAAGAAGATAAAAGAAGATTGAAGATAACATAATAGGAAGAAGGCATGCGTGAAGAGGATGCCAAAGGCAGCAAACAGCCAGTCCGATTATCTCGATCATGGACAAGATATCTTTACAATTCAGTTCTAGCTATTGGATCGATTTTCGCTCATGGTCACAGGATATATATACATATATGGATCGATTTTCTCCGAAACAGAACACAGGACAACACAATCGAAAATTTGAGAGCAATTTGAGAGTTTAGGGTTGTTTGATCGGGTTTTTTGATTGGAGCATTGGAAGAGTAAGACAACCATTGAAGGGAAGCTTTAGACTTGAAATTCAAGGCTCGAACAAGGACAACGTCGAATTGCGGAGGTCAGAAGCGAGTATCGTTTTGGTGTCTTGAGTACAAAATCATAAGTTCTTCATCTTACTCGTCCAATTGTTTAGTTTGATTCCTTGTTAATTCCTTACTAATCTAATTGACTATTTTGATTCGATTATTTTGTATAATATTCCGGTTTTGGATTGTTTAGATTCTACTTGAGTATTTTTGCCGTTTAATTAGTAATTGGGGATTTCTTGTGCTTAATTAATAAAGTTTGCAGTATTGTTGATGTTAACTTTCATTGTATGATTGTAAATGTTTTCTAATTATATGATTTGGCTTAGTTCGTAATCGATTATAGTGAAGTATGGTCCTTAATTTATATTGAAGTCTGTGATCATGGCTTAAATTTAAGTTAGAGAAGTATCTCAATCTAATTTATTTAAACAATTTATGTGATTAGACTAATTAGGACTGATGATGTCTACCTAGTTTATAAGCTGTTCATATCTAAATTACATGAGTTGCGATCATATTTTGAAGTAGAATGCTTTAGAGTCAATTGGCTTAGTTCGTAATTGGCTTTATTAAAGGGATGATAGAGAGTCTTTTGTTATCTTAGGCTCACCAATTAGTCTGAGTAACTATAATAGGTAATCTTCAAGGTCAATCGTATATTATTGCTAATTATCAATTAAAGTAGGGAATCCTCCGTTGGTAACCTGTTGTTTGGGTTTTCCCAAGGGTAACCTCGTGTTTTTTTTAAATATCAAAATGACTTTATGTTTTCATATCAATTTTACAAATGTGACTTAATGAGCCATTTACCGTTAATGAGGGGTAAAATTCGTTAAGTATGAGTTTAGTTTAATAACCTTAGTTAAAAATTAACTCAACCACACCACCCCATCTAATTAACCAACAACCAATGATGATAGCCTGCCCATCGCACCACCACCACCTGCCACCTGAGGTTCTACCCCAACAACACTTACACCCTATGCAACCACAGCCTAGCCACAACAGTATATGCCAACCCAACCACAAGCAAAACCAATGCAAGAAGATATAATGCGAGTAACCGCTATATAGCTTGTCATAATTCCCAATCCAAAACAATACCAGCAAAATAGGGGAAGAACAAGCAAAAACAACTTGAGGTAGCCACCATAACCAGCGCCAAAAATACCCAATTCCCAAATAATTCAATCAAATTCATGAGGCCCTAATTTGCATAATTAAATCAAATTCATCAAATACCTATTTAGAAAAAATTTGAAAGAAAATAGGGCATTAATTGAACAACGATTGATTTGAAAATTGGAACGACGACAGATGAAGTTCAAAAATGGCAACAACGATGATAATGATGAGTTTTGAAATGGCACACAACAAATGATGATTGACGATTTGGAATGGTATTGTGGATGTCTGATGTGCGTTGTATTGGTGGTGGTGATGTGTTGTGGTCGTGGCTGGTGCTGATGCAAAGGAGGAGCGGTGCTGGTGCAAAGGAGTGGTGCTGGTGCGTCGAATTGGAAGTGGATGGTGGTGAAGTGAAGTGTGGGTAGGAGTAGAGGAGATGGAAGGGTGGAAGATATAACCATGGTTAGATTTAAACAGCAACAACCCCAATTTCTCATTAAAGTCACGGTTGTCATATTAACACAAGTTGAAGGTAATTTTTGGTATTAAAAAAAACACGAGGTTATACAGTTGGGAAAACCCAAAAATATGAGGTTACCAATGGGAATTTCCATATAAATGGAATCAGTAAGGGTTTGTCGTTGCTTGTAAAACAATTTAGTGTAGTTTTAGTTTTAATTATTATAATCACAATTAAACCACACCATATTGTAAATTATGTAAATAGCGTTAATTATTGTACTTTGTATATTGTATTACTTCTCATTAGATTGAATTTGAGTTAGGAAGTTAACCAATCTCCATATGTGGCCGGGATTGGACCTTTCTGCCCTTTTACTACTTCGAAGGATGTCATTTTGGTTATGTAATGGACCTACAACTTTCAAGGTTCATGATGGCTATCTTTTTCTATATATTGAAACATATACTGAGATGTTTATGGATAGTTTTTCGGTGTGTGATTCATCTATTGACACTTGTTTTTATTAAACTTGTCAAAGTCTTGCAAAAGTGTCAGGAGGTCAATCTTGTTCTAAATTGATAAAAACGCCAACTTATGGTTGAGGAGGGCAAAATTCTTGGCCATGTCGTTTCTTCTAGGGGCATTGAAGGTGATATAGCAAGTTGTGAAATAATTGAGAGGCTCCTCTATCTTCAAATGTGAAAGGTGCAAGGAGTTTCCTTGGGCATGTGGGTTTTTATCGCTGTTTCATTAAATATTTTTCTAAAGTGTCCAAGCCTGTCACTTAAATATTGCTCAAATATGCCTAATTTGTATTTAACTAAAGACTGCCTTTTAGATTTTAAGCAGTTAAAACATGCACTAATCTCCACTATTATCATCCAGTCCCCTAACATGAATCTTCCTTTCAAGCTTATGTGTCCTCAAATTTTGTGGTTGAACTCAGTCTTGCGCAATGAAAGGATGGCAAATTTATTTTCGTATAGTATACAAGCAAGACACTAGATGAGGCACAATGCAACTCTGCCACAACAAAGAAGGAACTTTTGGTGATCATACACGCAATTAATGATTTATTTCTTTTTCTTTTGGATTATAAAGGAACCAGTTGGGTTGGTTCCTTGCAGTGGAGGTGTGTTGAACTTAATTTTGATGAGACCATTTTCTGGACCCACTTGAGGCAACTTGTATATGAATAGAGCCTGCCAACTTGAAATTGACATTTGGAGTGATATGGGCACTAAGCCCCCCCCATATTGACGGAGTCAAAAGAATCTAAAGGGTCAATTGAAGAATGGGCTAAAGTTCAAAAATAGAAAGGTTGAAATTTGTGACTAAGGATTGTCACAAATGTGAGACAGACACGGTTGGTCTTGAGATGTAGCATCGAAATTGAGTCTATGTCAAGTTGTAAGACTAGAAGGGGTATTTTGAATTTTAGAGAATTGAACCACTCATTGAGATTTGAATGGTATTTGTCTTTGCCTTAGACTTTGAGAAGCTTTTAACTTTAGAACTTTGAATTGGAATTTGATTTTAATTTTCACATGATCAGTTTAGCTTTCAAGACTTTGAATTGAGCTTTGATTTGAACTTTGCTTGTCATTACCATTTCTGTTTGGTATTTGAATGGTATTTTGATGTGGGTAAGAAGAAAATGGCTAGTAAGCTCAAAGGGTTGCAATGGATGTTTAATTATTTGTGTAAGGTGAATGGAGGGAATGAATTATTTTTGAAGCTATGAAAGAGGGCCTGTCGAGCATGTTCATTTTTGATTTTGCTTTTTTGGAGGTCATTGAGTGGTTGAGTCTCATTATTGAATTGAAAATACAAACTGGCTTGAAAAGAGAGGAGTCTATTTTATTGAATTTGAAGAGTGTGGAGGCTTATTGAGATGGAGACTATCCTAATTGACATAGACTRAACGATAGAAGAAAAGAAGGGGATAATGTGGCTAGGACTAYGACTCTCATTGACTCAGACTAAGGGGGCTTGTCTCGAACTTGTGAATTGTAACTTGTCATGGTCAATGGTCTCAACCTCTTTGGAACGAGCTCGCCTTGATGGTATGCATCTTGTGTGCCAAAGACATAGAAGCTCCACATGACTCTAGGATAGGCTATTTGATTTGTGGATTGGCTTTCGGTCAGGCTATTTGGCTTGTTAGTTGACTCTGTGTTAAACTTAGGCTTGAACCTCCATTTGGTTTAAGGTATCGAAACCTATTGGACATGAACTTGACATTGATTTGAGATTGGACCAAACTTAAACTCTATCTGGGTTTAGGCACTTAGACCTGGACTAAAATTTTGGACTTGATTGTTGGGCTTGGGTTGACTAGTACCTCAATCTGGTTTGAAATACTAAGGTGTTTTGGACTGGATTTAGGCTTGACACTTGTACTTGACTTGACATGGATTGGACTTGAATTGGACATGGATTAGCACKTAGGTCTGGATTAAGGCACTTGGACTTACTAAACTTGAATTAGGACTTGGGATTGTGTTTGTGCTAGACTAGACAATGACCTCGGTCTGATTTGAGGTGTTTGAGCTGGACTCAAACTAGACTTGAGTTAGACTGGACTCTTGACTAGACGGACTTAGAATTGAGTCACCATTGGGCTTTTTGATGTGGACWTGAATGTGGATTAGAGATGGAGAAGAATTTGAATGTGGAGTGGAATTTATAGATGAAGAACTTGGATGTGGACTGAGACTATGGATGTGGCCCATGAATGTAGACTTGAATTTTTGTGGAATTGGAAGTGGACTTGAATTTGAATGGAATATGGATCATGGATAGACTAGGAGTAGACATGGATCATGGGCCACAGACCCGAAAGAAGTGCGATGCATATGCACTTATAGACACATAAAGCACATAGGAACAATAGATGAAACCTAGAGTCTACTAAGGTTGGTCAATTGTGTCCAAAAGGGTCCCATGACTAGGTTTAGAACAGTCCTTAACGCATCAAACCCGCTGTGATTAGGGATGCAAGTGGGGCGGGTCAAGTAGGAGACCCGCTGTGACGGGGATGGGGCGGGGATGGGGATGAAAATTGTACCCACCGCGGGAATAGGGATGGAGATGGTTTTTTGGCTACCTCCGCCCATCCCCGCCCCGCCCCGCATTTTTAAAATTAATAATTGAATTTTTATTTTTTTTGGTTACTAATTGAAAATTTTATTTATATTTTTATTTTTTGGGCTTTATTATATCTGTATTGTGAGTTAGTTTTTTTTTGGCCTTGTTTGTGTTATTTGGGCCTTTAAATTGTTTGTGTTATTTGGCCTTGTGGGGATTTCATGGGTCTTAGGTGGGGATTTTGGCGGGTAGTGGGGCGGGGAATACGGGTATGAGGTGGGTATGGAGACCCACCTGAGTCATGGGGCGGGGATAGTTCAATATATGTCCCCGCCGGGGCGGGGATGGGGATAAAAGAAATATCCGCTGCGGGGATGGGTACGGGGATGGGGATTCCATAAGTAGGTGGGGATGGGGATAGGAATTGCAATATCCGCCCCGCCCCGCCCCGCCCCGTTTGCATCCCTAGCRGTGATGATCAAAAGAGGTCTAAACAATTACGGCTCGTAGGGCACTCGGTCGCGCGTCATGGTGGGGATGAGCATCGAGCTTAAGAGTTGGTTACATAGGTAGTGCAGMAGCGCCAATCAAAAGCGAGCCTCCCCGTTTTGTCTCGAGTGTAGAACACACTCCTGTGAGACGTGTTGCCTAGAAAGCAGATACTAAATMCCAATGACCTAAGTACCGCGTAATGCAAAATGCTTAGCATCACATGTTTAATATTACATCGGTGAATTCGCGAGACTTTTTGAGTTTCGTCCACAAAAATCCCCATCGGAGTCACCAAAAAATTGTACGGGCGTTGGGCAACATCGGGCCGAACAGGGTCCGGTCCCTCTGCCCCACAAGGTAGAGTCTCGGTGAGACACCGTATTGCGAAGAATAGAATTCTTGCTATTTTTCATAGTGTGAGTATGCTTGTCATTAAAGGTCGTGGATACTCGAAATCGAATAGAGGAAGTCGCCACCTCACTTCTTTCGAGAAGCTGCGGAACRCGTTTTAAGCATTGACTATAATTGCATAAAGCAAGGTGAAGGACTCCATGTCTGGTCGTGCACCAAGTCTGGATTAGGCGACGAGGGTAAGGGCGAAGTAGTGCACAACACCCTCCGCATCTAGCGGCCTCTACTAGGTCTCATTGCAAATTCACCAATTGTAACATCGAACAACACATATATCCATATTAATCCTGAGTTGTTTATGCACGAGGGTATCGATACCTATTGGACTTTAACTTGACATTGATTTGAGATTGGACCAACCTTAAACCTCTATCTAGGTTGAGGCACATAGACCTGGACTAANGGTATCGATACCTATTGGACTTTAACTTGACATTGATTTGAGATTGGACCAACCTTAAACCTCTATCTAGGTTGAGGCACATAGACCTGGACTAAAATTTTGGACTTGATTGTTGGGCTTGGGTTGACTAGTACCTCAATCTGGTTTGTAGTACTAGGGGTTTTGGACTGAATTTAGGCTTGACACTTGTACTTGACTTGACATGGATTGGACTTGAATTGGACATGGATTAACACCTTGGTCTGGATTAAGGCACTTGGACTTACTAGACTTGAATTAGGACTTGGGATTGTGTTTGTGCTAGACTAGACAAAGACCTCGGTCTGTTTTGAGGTGTTTGGGCTGGACTCGAACTAGACTTGAGTTGGATTGGACTATTGACTAGACGGACTTAGAATAGAGTCACCATTAGGCTTTTTGATGTGGACTTGAATGTGGATTAGAGATGGAGATGAATTTGAATGTGGAGTGGAATTTATAGATGGAGAACTTGGATTTGAACTGAGACTATGGATGTGGCACATGAATGTAGAATTSAATTTTTGTGGAATTTGAAGTGGACTTGACTTTGAATGGAATATGGATCATGGATGGACTAAGAATAGACATGGATCATGGCCACGGACTCGAAAGAAGTGGAKTGCATATGCACATATAGACACATAAAGCACATAAGCACAATAGATGAAACCTAGAGTCTAATAAGGTCGGTCAAAGGTGTCCAAAAGGGTCTCATGACTAGGTTAAGAACAGTCCTTAACACTTCCAACCCGTTGTGATGATCAAAGGATGTCTAAACCATTACAGCTTCGTAGAGCACTCAGCCGCGTGTCATGGTGGGGATGAGCATCGAGCTTAAGAGTTGGTTACATAGGTAGTGCAGCAGCGCCAATCTTAAGCGAGCCTCCCGGTCTGTCTCGAGTGTAGAACACACTCATGTGAGACGTGTTGCTAATGGGTGCCCGACTAGGGTCGTTGGGAAAAGCCAAACCGGACACTCTTAAATACTATTTATAAACCAATACCACTAGCTATACACAAGTATAGTAGTAAGTAAGGGGTCGTTCCACGGAGAAGGTATCAAAAGAGTTAAAATCCGAACTTAACTAGCTTGGCAAGCAAATAAACCTTAAAAAGGGAATTTTGATTTAAGACTAGCTAATGGAAACACTTTAAATAAGCTTTGGGAAAAACAAATATACTAAAACACCTAGGAGATACTAGTTGTCACCTTCTATAGTGAAGGATAATGTCAATCAAAGTGTGTGTTCTACTCCATCAAAAAGGGTCATTGCAATCATGGTTTAGAAATTTGATTATTATCATTTCCCAAGTTAACTAACCCTCTCAATCAAGTTCAAACCCAGGTCCCCTCAAGTTCTTACTAGAATTGTACAATCAAGAATCAAACCAATGCCCAAGTRAATCCTCACAATCCCTTGCAAAGGGTTGAATCAAGCACCTCTCACRGCAAAAACAATGGGTGGCCAAATCCAAAGCAATAAGGTTTGAGAAATCACAATTCAAGGCAAATATGGWGATTGGAGAGAACAAATTATATCATCTTGGCATTGAAATGATTATAGATGGGACTTCTAGCACTCCTAAGTTTCTACACTACTCACACAACATGCTTAAATTAGAACTTGAATAACATGAAAAACAAAGGAAAACCATGACTAAAAAGCCAATAAAGCAAGAAATTGTATCAACAAAAAGGGTATCAAAGAAACTACTCAATACTACTCCAAATCAAGCAAAACTACAACCATAACCTTCACAAACACTAGTAGAAACAATCTAGTAACAAAAGAACTCAAAAGCAAAAGCATTAACAATACCCACAAAAAGTTGCAAAAACAAAAATCAAGCAAAACTAAAAGCAAACAACAATAAAACTGAAATCTAAGTAAAGAAATGGAATTACCTCGAAATTCTAGCGTCAAAGCATATAAAATTAAGATGAGCAAAAATGGAAGATTCTAGGCAAATGAAGAACGACTGAAGCTGTCTCTCTAATGGTGATTGAAGGAAGAAGAAGAAGAAACAAAAGAAATCTGAATACTCTAAAAGTTGCTAAAATAGTTCTCTAATTCTACTCTCTCTATATTTTTAGTTCCTCTCTCTCAAACTAATATACAAACCCAAATACAGCTCTCAATAATTACAATTTGCCATTACTAATTAACATGTACTTCAAAGGCTCCTCCAAGTCAAGTCAACAAGTCAAAAGTCAACGTCCAGGTGATGCACGTAGGCGCATGGCGCGCGCGTGAGGACAGATGAAGGCGCGTATCGCCAAAAAGTGTTTTAAAGGCTGCAACGCCGTGCAGGGGAGGCGTGTGCAGGGCGTTGCGACCCAGAGAGGCGCGTCGGGCGGGCAAACCTGGGGCCGTCGGCGCCTAAAATGGTTCTAAGAATGGAAGGAGTGCTGGCAGGGCATGCATGATCGCGGGCAAACCTGGACGCGCTTCCAACCCAAGAGGCGCGTCCGCGCTAAAAGCTTCTAAAATTAGGTCCTCCTAGCTGCTGCAGCACGCGCGGCAAAGCCTCGACGCGCGGTGCAAACTTCAGGTAACTGCTCAACTTTGACGACCATAACTTCTTGCTCGTGATTGGATCAGCTGTAATAAACGTTGGAAAGCTCTCAAGTTTACTTTCTAATAAAGAATTTCACCTGAAAATAAAATATACAAGAGATATGTCTCGATAAGGATGTCAGCAAACGTTCAATGCCTTAATGCTGAACCAAAGCAACATAAACAACAACAAGTAGGAAGGCTTAAACCAACATGTGCACAAGCAACTTAAAATTACTCCAAAGCACAATTGAGTGTACAAAGATAGAAAAGAAGAAAAACTAAAAAAACAAAAAACCACTAAAAACAACAAAGCTTTGCAAAACTAACGAAATTGGAAATATAACAAAAGTTAGTGAAATAATATCGAAACACACAAAACCAAAATACAATAAGGAAGAATAATGCCTAAGTGTTACCAGTTTTGCACTTATCAGTTGCCTAGAAGCGGATACTCATGCAACGACCTAAGTACCGCGTATGTGAAATACCTAGCACCAAAGTTCATATTACATCGAAGAATTTTGCGAAACTTCAAATTGTCCACAAAAATCTCCCATTGGAGTAACCAAAAACGTACGAGCGTTGGCATCACTGGGCCCGAGTATGGTCCGTCCTTGCCCCGCAGGTATAGTCTCGGTGAGACACTTGTATGGAAAATAGAATTTTGCTATTCGTAATGTGAGTTTGCTTGGCTTAAGGGTCGTGGATATCGAATTCGAATAGAGGAAGTTGCCACATTCGTCTTTCGAAGCTCGGAACCCGTTTTAAACGCTTCCATAACTGCATAATACGCAGGACTACTATGTTCTTGCTACCAGTCTGGATTAGGCGACGAGGTAGGCAGACGTATACAACACCCGCCATCGACGAACTCTTAGGTCTCATTGCAATTCACCAATTGATATCCGAAACAACACATATGTCCATATTAATCCTGAGTTGTGACTAGGCGAATTGATTAATGCATGTAAAGACTATTAATAGTTGACACTTTGAATTAGGTCAAGATTCAAGGATCCTAAACCGATTGTCCATGATTATCTTATTAGGCGTGACAAGCAATTAATAGGTCTTTAATTTAGTAGGAATTAATGGTGATGGAAAATATATACAAGAACAAGACAAAGAATATACATGAAGGAAGAAGAAGATGACTTACCTCAAATCGCTATCCAAGGCAAAACACAAACAAAAGATAAGAGTTAGTTTTTTGAAATCYAATCGCCTCGAAAAGTGCTATTTACATGAGAAGATCAAAGAAGAAAGTTAGTATTGACAATAATATTGAAATCGAATTTGAAACGAAAAAGAAGAAAAAGAAAAATTGATTTACATGTTAATTAATATCTAATAGTTTATCAATCTGCATTACATGATTTAAAGTGATAAAGAATGAACAAAAATCGAAGAATAATTAAWGAAAGAGAAGAAGGAGAGAGTTTCTATGAGTTTGGGGCCTCATAGGTTATACCAACAAAGCGTYGTCGAACAGTCCTCSAACGATCGCCTTGAATGCCTTGATCTCTTGATTTGAATGTGTGTTGAATGTGTTTTTGAATMCTCATATGTGTGTGAGAGAGAGTAGGAGAGATGAATGCAAGAGAGTATGCACGAGTACAAGGATGTGTAAATGTTCCAAGGTTACAAATGAACCGGGGGGTAGGCTCATATTTTTAGGCTTAAACTATAAGAGGCAAGAAATTGGGCGTAATAGTGCCTAAAACTGGGCGTAATTGCGTCCAAACTGGGCATAATAGCGCCCAACCTGGGCGTAAATGCGCTAAGTGTTTTTCTACTTTGACTGGTGTAAAARTGCCCAAAATAGTTTATTTTGTCGGTTTTATTTTTGGAAGAAATTGATTTTAGGCTTGTACAAGAAGCCATGTTGCAGGAGAAGCTAGGGGATGAATGTGGACATGCTTGGGGAGCAATCCACAACCAAGGAAGGTTCTGGAAGCTTCTGTTTTGCTCGGTTTTGTGTTTTGCTTAAGAAATTCATAAATATTAATCCACAAATCGAAAAATTATGAAAAAAATGTAAATCTTCCTCGAAAAATATAGTGCAATGTGTAAAATTTGTAATTTTTAGAGCTGGTTTGTTAATTTAAATACTTATCGCAAAATTAGTTAAATTACCAGAAATTCCGAAAAATTGCAAAAGTGTTTAAAAAAATCGAAAAAAATTCTTACAAATTCTAGAAAAATGTTTTAAAATAAGTTTAAATTATTTTGAAATTAAAAATTATTTTTAAGGGTGCTTTAGGCAAGAATAGGTGCTCTGGCTTTGTAAATCAAGATTCTAGGGCATTGTTTGAGGCGATTGCTWTGTTCTTRGGAATTGGACGAATTACAATGTGGTATAGCGATATCATTGTCCTTTATGGAGGGWCAAATGTTTATATGTACACTTTTGAATTTCAATCATGAAAATTCAATCGTTTTCTCTTTATCACAATTATTTTGATGATAATTGTATATGCTAACAATTTCTTTTGTTGTGATAAGCGATTCAATTGGAAGCAAAGTTTGATACACTAACCTTTGTTTTCTTTTTTGATTCATACTGAASCAAGACAAGTTTGATTCATATATTTGAGTTTTCTATTATTGAATACTAATCATCATCTCAGATGTATTTTGGCATTGTTTATGCATGAGACACTTTTTGATTGCTTAAACAAGACTMAAAATTGTTGAATCACATTCAATTCAGATTAATCATGGACAAATGGATTTTAACCACCCTTTTAATTTGATTAATTTTGAAGTGATCACAACAATTAGGCTAGGTAGTGATATTTGCATAATAGAAACTCACTCTTTTAATATATTTCTAAGGCTAGAGCACTTCCTAAGGATAAAATTGTATGGTTTTCGTGTATTCAATGGATTTGATCGAATGAAATTAAAATGAGACAGAATAGAGGCCACTTCATGCGGGTGGATTTGGTCAAAGATTCTTTCCGTACCATGTCCCAAAACCCACGAACTGGTTACTGGATCAAACAGTGGGGCCTTTGACTTGGCATCAATGTTTCGGGCATTCGTGATTAACTTGCATAGGGACGGTAATAGCGCCCAGTGTTATTCTCCTTTGGCTGGTGCAAATTTGCCTAAAATAGTTTATTTTGTCGGTTTTGTTTTTGGAAGAAATTTATTTGAGGCTTTTAGGAGAAGACAACTTGCAAGAGAGTCTAGGGTATGAATATGGACATGCTTGGGGAGCAATCCACGGCCAAGGAAGGTTCCAAAAGGTTCCAGAAGCTTATGTTTTGCTAGGTTTTGTGCTTTTCTTAAGAAATTCATAAATATTAATCCACAAATCAAAAAAATATAGAAAAAAATATGTAAAACTTCCTTACGAAATATAGTGCATTGTGTTAAAATTTAGTAGTTTTTAGAGCTATTTTGATAATTTTATTAACTATCGCAAAATAATTAAATTACCGGAAACTTTGTAAAATTGCAAAAAAGTTTAGAAAAATCCAGAAAAATTCTCAAAAATTCTAGAAAAATGTCAAAAAATAATTTAAAGTTATTTTGAAATTAAAACTTATTTTTAATGGTGCTTTAGGTAAGAATAGGTGCTCTGGCTTTGCAAATCAAGATTCTAGGGCATTGTTTGAGGCGGTTGTTCTTTAGAATTGGACCAACTGCAATGTGGTATAGTTATATCATTGGCTTTATGGAGGGACAAATGTAGGTATCTACAGAAGCCCCCCACTTTTGTTGTGTCTGTAGAGATGTAAATCTTGTAAGACAGTAGTCGAAGTTCTCGGTAGTTGCAAAACAAATGTTAGTTTTACCTGCACCTATTGGTGTAATAGCTTTCGGAAGCTCCTCGTTCCTCCAGCAAGATCTTAATCTCGAAATGCCACCAAAAGTACTTCACATTCGATAATTGATTAAGCATGCAAGTATCGTGTGACAATCGAGACAACACATATTTATTTGCATCTGTAATCCCACAAAGGTCAATTTTCTTTATGAGATTGAGATTTAAATATGATGGATTTGAGATAGAGGTGGAATAGAATCTTGCAAGAATTGCAATCATACAAGATGGAATGGAGACATACAACAATCGCAATGTTGTAAGTAGAATGGATCTTGCAATGATCGCAACTTTATAGAAAGGGAGATGGAATGTAGAAAGGGATCTTTCAAGGATCACAACTTACAAGATGACGRAGAAAGGGATCTTGCAATGATCACGGTATTGTAAGATGGAACGCAGATTGGAGACCTACAACAATCGCAATATTGTAAGTAGAAACCTTGCAAGGATCGCAACTTTGCAAGATGGGACGCAGAAATGGGACGTAGGAAAGAATCTTGTAACGATCACAACATTACAAGATGGAACGCACACTGCAGACCTACAACAATCGCGATGTTATAAGTAGAAATCTTGCAAGGATCGCAACCTGTAAGATGGAACGCAGACCTACATTAATCGCCATGTTGGAGGTAGAATTAAAGTTGAAATTGGAAATCTTGCAAGAATCACAACTTGCAAGATGGAACACAGACCTACAACAATCGCAATGTTGGAAGTAGAAATCTTTCAAGGATTGCAACTTGCAAGATGGAATGCAGAAAGAAATCTCGCAAGGATCGCAACTTGCAAGATGGAACGTAGACCGCAGACCTACAACATTCGCAATGTTGTAAGTAGAAATCTCGCAAGGATTGCAACTTGCAAGATGGAACGCAAACCTACAACAATCACAATGTTGCAGGTTGAATTGAAGTTGCAACTGGACTTTTTACAAGAATCGCAACTTGCAAGATAGAATGTAGAACTACAACAATCGCAATGTTGTAGGTAGAATTGAATTGGAAATAGAAAGTCTTGTAAGAATTGCAACTTGCAAGATAGAACGCAGACCTACAAAAATCGCAATGTTGTAGGTAGAATTGTAGGTAGCTGATACGAGTCGTTTACTGTATTAAATTAATTATTTATAAAACCGATCTTAGTCCTTCAAAAATATTAACAATTAGTAAAAGAGCAAGAAAGGGTCAATCCCACAGGGAGATTATTAACTATATATACTCAAAATTCAACCTAAATTTAAGTATAATACATATGTAT
>SNQN01010813.1:0-20771 GCA_008642245.1 Bassia scoparia | reverse complement strand
GCACTTATATTTGTTGTTATTAAAACAAATGTGCTGTACAAAGATTGAAAAAAACCAATTAGTAGACCGATGTGCAAAATCGTGGAACCAAAAAATTCAATACTTTATGTGATCTTCTTAAAAAGCAACATGCACTCATCACACCAATCGACTTCAAATATGCACTCAATTGTGTGAAAGTAGTGTGCATCCAAAGGTCATTTTGGGTGGTTTTAGGAAACCAGAATATGATTTTCAACCCGAAACCTTCACTATTCTGTTGAAAACTTTTCTCCTTTCCATTAGATTGCAAATTATGGAAGAAGCTAATTAGATTATTAAAACTACAAAATATGTATGTAATCAATAAAAGTTTTGATTAATAACTAAATACACATGACACCACGCTGGTGGAGCATAGTAGTGATTTCATTCGTCGTACAATCTCAAACATGTGTTTGAGCAAGTCATGCATTAGTTACTCCCAACTCACCCACTCTTGTCAGCAATAAAATGAATCGAGCATGGAATCTATGAACGGTGGATGTTTTTGTTAGCAATGTCAATAATTATCTCTAATGAATTCAAGTAATGTCCAATAGCTAATAACCTGGGAGTAGTATTCACATTTTTTAATTGCATTTTACACAGTCACGCGATGTGTGAAGTTAATAACAAACCTTTCTCAAACAATGAGAGTTCATGCATCATATATGATCTCATCTATCGGTGTCTCGATGCGCATCACATTAGCAACCCAAACGACAATATTGAACCTGTTTGGAATTAAATATGCACACGAAGAAAAAGAATAATCATTTTGTTGTATCATATTTTGTGAATTGTTAGGTTGTATTGAAGTTTTATATCTTGAGGGTATTTTTACGTTTTTTATGGTAGATAATGTAGGAGATTTGAGATCGTATTAGCATTGTACACTGCAATCATGATTCCATACGCAGTGAGAGCATGAGACGGGAAAGCAGGCAACACGTTTCTGTGCTAGTTTCTCTGTCAATACCTACGATAAGTCATGTTGTAACTAACATGTTTTAAAAAAACTTATAATAAAGTTGTTTAATGCATGGTTTTTAGTATTCATTAACATCTACTAAAGTTTACTGAAATTGCATACCACTTGATAGGAAGCAATACACTGTCACTTGAATTTACGTAACAAGTCTACGTAGTAGCTTGTTGTAAGATATAGAACCCTGTTCGCATGAATTAATTGTAATGATTATTATGCTGAATTATTAAAAAAAATATAATTAAGTTTAGGAAACGAATTTATGGTTTACCATGAAATGTTTTCACATTGAAGTCCGCATGGCAATAATAATTGGACATTTCTCACCATAATGGTAGGTTTCGTCTCAAAGACATGAAACATACTGATTCCAAAGACTCAATTTGTAAATTGATCCACCTGAAAACAATAATTTGAAGTTTAATTGCATCAATAACTTAATATATTTCATTGTCACTTATTGAAAAAAAATTTTCAAACTTTACGTGTATCCATGATTATAATATTCTCTTTTGACTGAACTGCTTCCCAATAAAGCTTTCTGACGTGCACAAGGCCGAAATTTCTATAATACTTATATGTATGTCAGAAAAGCGCACGCATCGCGTGCATAAAAGGCTAGTTATTGATAAAAGGAAGAGAGGAGCTTATTTTTGAGAAAAAAAAGTTACTACTAACCCTTAATTAGATCTTAAAATGTAAATTATTACTTTAGTAATAAGAAGGATGTAGACGATACTCGTGTGTCTATAATAGTTATTTTATCATTAAGCAAAGAAATTATTGTAATTCAGTTGCTCATCATCTAGATTTTAGAAAGTACTTAAATAGTAATATACTAGTGTGCCACGGCACGCGATGCGCGCCGCGGTCCATTTTAGGTATATTTTAATCATTTGCGGGTTTTCGAATATGAGGTAATTATGCATAAACAATCTATTAAAACTTACATAATCTTCTAATACCTTAAAATGAGTGTACATTTACTATAATTTAATTATAAGCTAAAGCAAAGTGTTGTCAAAGTAATATTATTATCAAATATCAATAACCTTATCATAATTGTTTGAAGCTAAAACATATTTTGTACTTATGTAACAACCTTGTTTGTTCTAATAATCATAGCTTTGATAAAAAAAGAATGCAATGTACTTATGTAATGAGAATGAGAACGAGAATACATTGCATTGTACTTGTCATATTTTAGAATACATTGCATTGTACTTGTCATATTTTAGAATACATTGCATTGTACTTGTCATATTTTAAAATACACTGCATTGTTCTAATACTTTGTCACAAATATTTGTATTAGACTGACTTTCACAATCATTGATGCAATCGTGAACTATTTTATATTACTTGTTCATAAAAACAATTTCGATATCACAATTTGATTGTTACAAAAAAATATAAAGAAAGAGGATTGCTATTGATGCACCAAAGATTTACTGCAGTTGCGATAATTAAAAGACATTAAAAAAACAGGGGGGGAATTGGAGATCACAATAAACACCTAATCTTTTCAAACGAGAATTGCAACTTTGCAAGTTAAATTCAATTTTATTTTCTTTAAAGAATTTGGTCTTAACATAAACCTAACGTGACTCGTTTTAATGTCGAACAACTTATTTCTTTGACAACCCAACCTAATTTGTACAATGCTCTACATAAACAGGCACTTAAATCAGTCAAAAATGGACCCAAAAACATTGCTCCAAATCTTGTTTCCCATTTAAAGCTCGAATTACAGTATTGATCCAAAGATTTGGGTACAAAAGGAAAAAAAAAATACAAATAGCGAGCTATCATCACAAGCAAATCATTGGCCAAGGTACAAAAGTCATCCAAAGTGCTGGAAGTACCAATGGCCAGAATGCGTTCAAGACTAACTGCTATGTTCCAATAAAGAAATGACGGTGATCAACCGGCCTTCCATCTCCAATCTCCGTAACGAGAGTGTGAGCCCAATTTCCACAAACTACTTATAATCATTCAGTTCGATTTGAAAATGTTATACAAAATACTATCACACATTCATACCAACATGGGGTAAAAGCTCTGATATACTTCAYACTCTTGCAAAGGAAAAGGCTCATCTCATCCACTAATTAAGCACCCAACAAACCATTAACACACCTCTGACGTCTCATGCAGATATCCAAGGAAATAACCAATGAAGAAAAACATTAACTTAACAGTGAAGATCCACACAAGTCATGCCATAGATCAGAGATACTCACATGCTCGTCACCATTTTCTCGACTTACATCCATATAAACCCAGCCGCCCGGGCCATTCCTTAATATAAGTGTTACATTTTTATACAGGAGCAGTACTCAGAAACCTAATAGTCAAATTAATTGTACATAGAGCACAGAAGCAGCCAATGCATCAATAAAATTGAGAGGTAAGCACTGATGGAAAAGACCATAAAACAGTTTATGTAATTATTTTCCAATCATACATTCGATTATTAACCCTAGTCATTACCAAAACATCAGACTATCAGAGTTGATGATGAGATATGTAATTACACAAACATTCACTTACTCCAAATATTTATGGTAGATACAAGTTAGAGAATATTTTAGTTGTGTGAAAAATGCATTGTAACAAAGCTATATCAAAGCCTTTAAGATCGATACTCCCCGGAATACTTAGTTTTTATATGTGTTCCCTCCCACATTCTTTGCACATCATATGTTTACACCGTTTGAGGTGTTCCCTCTCACATTCTTTGCACATCTTATGTTTRCRCCTTCCATGTTTTKCTCATTATATATRTCCAAACATGAAAATAATCATGCAATGTGAGGGADGGCAACCTRTTTATAATTAATACMGGGAGTMGHTAAGAGTTTGAAATTTTCAAAAAGCAACATCAAATTTTGGGGAAGAATTGACTAACATGCATCAAACAAGATTAATTCTCTTCATATGAGACCTAAACTCTACTGCAGTCTACATCTACAAAATAAGAATAAAACTCAATCTAGATCACAAATCAGTCAAGCGACAAGGAAACATAAGGCACAACAAAGTTTGCGACACAGCCAAATAGCAACCAGGACAATATAGATAATCTTACCTTCACAAGGTCTTTAACTCATGCCCTGAAAACTGTGCAGATTACATATCTCTTTGTTGCTACACCCATTTTGCTCAGTTTAAAAAAGTTACAGCCCAATTTTGATTTTTGATCGAATGCTTTAATGAGCTCATGACTGAACTAAAAAATCCAGATTTATGTGAGTTCATTTTAGCAGAATAAGACTAAACCTATTTATGCCTTACTGCCAACTTATTAGCAACAATATTCAAAGACTTGAACTAAATTCTAGCAAAAGAAGAGACAAAAAGAAGTATAATAAATCTGTAGACAAGACTTTAACAATTCGAAATCCCTGAAATTAAAACCATATCCATCAAACCCATTCAACAAACACCCTAAAACGACAACCAATTCGAAAAGGCTAAGGTTGAGAGAGTCTGTTGAGAAGAAGAAGAATAAACAGTAAATGAGTTACCTCAATTAATTTCTTCTAAAATGAGTTCATAACTAACTCATCTAACAAATTGGGTATGTAGTCTTCTAATCCCCAAGTTTTCGTCTTTGCTGTAGCACGCAACAAAGAGAAAAAAAATTAAGAATGGCACTGCAACAATTCTTCTCCGATTCACCTGAAATGCAGTTGAAAAGGAATAATTAGCAAGAATACAATATGAAACAAAAAAAAATGAAATAATAATGCAATGAAATCGAAACCCAAACATATCGAGATACAAATCCAAGAAAATAAAATAGTATTCAGCATAAGCCTTTTTTTCAATATTCAGCACAAGCCTTTCATTCTTTGCTCTCCTCTAGTGATACAAAAATAACTAACTTATTTTCAAGCCATTACTAACCAACTTATTTTGGCAATGATTAACTACTACTCCTCAGATCACTTAGCCAGGCCTAAAACATTATTACAACCAACCATGAAGCATCAAGCTTGGGGTTTCTAGATCAATAAGCTCATATAGACATAACAACAATAAGCTCATATAGACATAACAAATGCTTTCTCTCGAATGTCAACTCGCATCGAGAAATCACTGTCACAACAACAACAAAAATAACCCAACATGCATCACCTCAAGAAATGTCCTTAACAAATAACAATAGCCATCACTCCTTACAATTCACAAAGAACCAAAACACCTACATTAATTTAGAAGATCCAGGATATAATAGGGCGACATTCTATTTCCAATTTTGGATACCATTCACTGTCCTTGAAATTAGATAGACCCTAAAAATTCCTAATTGTTCACATTCTTCAATCAAATAAAAAGGGGGTCACCAACACATTTTCTTCTTTGCATTTTCTCCTAATAAAAATTGATTATCACATCCTAACAAATTAAATTTCAGACACTGCTGAAGAAAAAATACTAAAACAAAAAAATCTCAATTATGATGAAATCTAGCAAATCAAAATATACAGAAATTAACAAAAATAAACAGGAATTCCATAAAATTAAAGCAAACTCATCAAAATTAGTTCTAAAATTAACTAAAGAAAGTAATAAAATGTACCACAAGATCAACTCCCCCATCATTTGCAGTATGCCAAGGAGTATCAGCTTTAATAACAACGAAGGAAAAATGAATAGTATCTCCTTCATATTCGATCTTATGAGAGAAGCATTCTTCTCTATCAATCACAACTCTCAACCCATTTGCTCCTTTTAATAATCTTACACTCCACAAAATCAAAATGCCCATTATCATATTCTTTATGCCCCATTTTTCTTCCATTTTCTGCAAAATCAATGACAACCCAGAAAAAAAAATTGTAYTAAAAATTCAGCATATAATGAAAGAAAGAAAAGTTTAGAATTTGAATTTCAGATTGTGGGTGCGAAAGAAATACCTCTTAGATTAACSCAAATATAAAACCAAGAACASTGAAAGAGAATTTCAAGAGGTTTGTTTGAAAAAAATCAAARCAAGAAATTCGAACAACACCAAAATTCAACAAAAAATTATGGAAACATTCGAAATTCAACCCAGAAGAACCATAATAATACTAAAACAAAATGCAAAAATTCATAAAAAAAAATTGAATGAATAATAAATAATGAGCAATTCCTTACCAATACTATTACCCAAACCAAAAATGCGAAAAAGATCCCATTTCGATTCCATGGGTTGCATGCAGTTACTACAACACATAAACTAACCACGCCCCTTCGGTGGCAATTGCTGGTGAAAATATGGGGGAAACGCTAACCACGCCCCTTCGGTGGCAAAACGCCGGGAAGCAAGGAGATGAGAGAGATGGAAGGAAGAAGAAGCAAAGCCAGATGAGAAGCAATGAAGAGATAAGGATGAGAAAGAAAAAATGAATGGATGTATAATGAGGGGATGTATGATATGCACCAATGGCCTGGAAGTAAATAAGTTTAAAATACATGGACAAAAGCGTCCGCATACTGTTCATATGAACAGTAACTTCCTTACTCATTTTTTGTTGTTGGGATGGGATATATCCCTTTGTCATAAGAAGGGTAAGATTGTAAGAATCATTTTCGATTCTATCAATTAATCGAAGCCTTAATCTCATAATTGAGTTGGCTACTTGCACTACACCCAAAATAAACAAAAAAAATCATATAACAACGGAAATTTAGGGATGAATTTAAATCCATCTCTAAATTAGGGACAAAATTTCTAATCCGTCCCTAGTTAGGGATGGATTCAAAAATTTCGTCCCTAACTAGGGACAAATCAAAAATTCCGTCCCTAACTGAGGACGAATCGAAAATTCCGTCCCTAACTGAGGATGAATCGAAAATTCCGTCCCTAACCCATTTAATTAGTTCCTTACAACAATGGTTCTGATCTTTGTGAGGTTGTTGGGTGTAAAACCACTTGATTTGAATGGAAAATATCTGAAGGATGAGCAAATCAACTTAAGATAATTGTTGTAGCGACACATGAGAAATAGGTTTTAGTGGGCGAAGGTGTTTAATCAAGCTTTGTAGAGGATATAACTTAGAGCTCAATTGTTGAAATCAAGCAATTTTTTTTTAATACACCCTAAATTTCAGAGGAGCATCCAACGACGTAGATGGATTGGTCGACGCCCCACGGTTTGCAAGTTACGGTTTTTTATCCATGACTTTTTTTATGGGTACCCGATGAAGGTCCATAATATATCAAACTGACCGGAATTTTGAGGCTCACCCTACGACCAGATCCTAAAGAGGTTTGTCCCAATAGAAAAGTCCAAAAAAAGGCCTCTAGAACGTACAAATTTGTAAAAAAGGGGAAATTTAGGGATGGATTTTAGAAATTTTGTCCCTAAATTTTCCACTACTTTTGACATTAGACATCTCCCAAGAAAAGTCATAAATTTAGGGACGAATTCTAATTTAGTGATGAATTTTAGAATATGTCCCTAAATTAGCAACATTTCTAAAATCCGTCCCTAAATTAGCGATGGATTCTAAAATCCAACTCTAAATTAGTGATAGATTCTAAAATTTGTCCCCGATTTTTCCACTATGTTTTGCTCTTAGACATCTCCCAGGACCAATCATAAATTTAGGGGACGAATTATGAGATTCTGTCCCTAAATTCTCCTAAATTTAGCGATGAATTTTAGAATCCGTCCCTAACTTTTGTGATGGATTTTAGAATCCGTCCCTAACTTTAGCGAAGGATTTTAGAATCCATCCCTCATTTAGCGACGGGTCATACAATCCGTCGCTAATTGTTCCAGTACATATTAAAAATTTTACCGATACAAGTATACAAGTTTGTATTTGAAGTAGTTGGATGGAGCTTTAGTTTGTGACTTGAGGTCATGAGTTCGATTCCTCTCAAGAGCTAGATGAGTGGCTAGATATAGTTGGTGATTAATAAGTAATTAATAGGTGATTAATAGGTAATTTATAGGTGATTAAGAGTAATCACTACAATATTTATTCTTATTTGTTCATTTTAGTTAGGGACGGATTTTAAATTTCCGTCCCTAAACTTAGGGACGGATATTGAATTTCCGTTCTTAAACTTAGGGGCAGATTTAGAACTTCAATTTCTGTCTAAGGACGGATTAAGAATTTTTGTCCTTAAATTTAGGGACGGATTACTTTGAAATTTTGTCGCTAACTTAATTTAGTGGCGAAGGTTTTAGGGATGGAGATAATTCGTCCCTAAATCCGTCGCTAAGTTCATTTAGCGACGGATTTTACCTATTTAGGGACAGATTCTGTCCGTTGCTAAATGGAGTTTCTTTTTCCATGTAATCATCCACATAGATATTCCTCCTTTATCCATTAGTTCTCATGCAACTCCAATTATTGCTTCATATCTTTCTCAACTCCCTCTAACCAATCAAGCCATTTTTGTGTGGTTTGATCTCCCTATACCTTGTTTGAGTTCTCCCTTATCTCACTCTTCAACTTTTCAAACCGATGCTCCCTAAAGTCTATGTTTTACATGACCTAACCTTGAGAGCAGTTTCTAYTAGTTTACTCGCAATGTATGAGATACCAACTTTTCTACGAATAACTTTATTACTAATTCTATCATTGAGAGTGTTTTTGCACSCACATTTATGTCAACATCACATATCCGTGCCCATTACCTTTTGATTGTATTCTTTCCTAAAAGCCTTATATATACATCACAGTTATTACAATCACAATTATTCCATTGATAAATAAAATAAGAACATTGAAAACATTATAACTTTGAAGAAGTACGAATGTGTTATTCTACTGAATAAAATTATCAARATTTAATGTTTTTCAAACGCATAGCATACAAAAAATGTTAGTAGAATTATAAATTATTGGGAAATTATCCCAGGTAACCCTAAACTTTGAGCGATTATCCTAAATAATCCTCTACTTCGGCACATTTCCCTGGTAGCCCTGAACTTTGATTTTGAGGTTTTTTTGGGGATTTTTTTAACGGTGTGTTCACACCCGTTATCTCCTTTCTCCCACTCAATTCATTCCTTTGTTCACCCCTACTTCTTCTTCTTCTTCTTCTTCTTCTTCTTCTTCTTCTTCTTCAATCCAAACCCAAACTTCAACGACAAGTAAACCCAAACTTCAACTGACCTTTCTCAAACCTCGCATCTCTCTTAGTCTCTAACAAAAAGAGAGACAAAAACGTTTGTTTGTGTTCCTTAACTTCATCAATGGCGGAAATTGAGAAGAGGTGTTACTATGAGGTATTAGGGCTTGAACAAAGCTGCACAGCAGACGAAATTCAATCAATTTCGTTCAATTTCGTTTTTCCTCTTTTCTATCTTAAAATTCAATCAATTTCGTTCATTTAA
Organism: Bassia scoparia; assembly: GCA_008642245.1. Lineage (NCBI taxonomy): Eukaryota > Viridiplantae > Streptophyta > Magnoliopsida > Caryophyllales > Amaranthaceae > Bassia > Bassia scoparia. Next base: position 11,414 of record SNQN01010813.1, on the reverse strand, counting down.
CCTTCCTTCAATTTCGTTTTTCCTATTTTCTCCCTTAAATCTTTCACTCAATCTCACTTGAAACAATTTAACACTCACAAAATTACCTTTTCACATTCAAATCTCTCACTCAAATCCATCCCCAAATTCAATTTTCACTGAAAAAAATAGAATTTTGCGCGAACACAAATCTGGGCAAAAATCTAGACCAAATTCAATCTCGAATCTTGAATTTCTGCTCMAAATTGTGGTCGAATTCCTGGCGTCTCTCTCCTCTATGTTCGCTTCTATTATTGTCGCGTTTTTTCTCAATTTTGCACGATTTTTTGGGTTTGAGTTTTGATAGAAGTTGAAAAAAATCAGGGTTTTGTTGTTGTGGTGTTGTTGCTCCGATTGTTGTTTTGTGTTGTTCGAATTGTTGTGTTGTGCAAAATTATTGTAGTGGTGGTGCTTGAAATCTGGGTTTGCTATATATGTTGGAGGTGTTCAAATTCGAGTTGTAGGTGGATGTAGGTGGCGGTTTGATAATGGTGGACATGGGAGGTTAATGGGATTTGGAGGAAGAAGGAAGAAGATAAGTTATGGCAGATGATGAGGCATGGGGTAGCTGTGGAAGAACATGAAACAGAGGAAGTGAGAGGGAAGGAAGAGTTAACAGATTGTTAACACTCCGTTAAAAAAATCCCCAAAAAACCCTCAAAATCAAAGTTCAGGGTTACCGGGGCATTTGACAAGTGGGAATGAGAATTTGGGTAATATAGGATGGGAATGAGAATGGGAATTAGAAGGTGGGAATTGATAAAATTATCTCAATCCCTTGTTTGGTATTGGTTTGGGAATAAATGAGGATTTGAAAAGGGAAAAAAAGTAAATAAAATGAGATGAAGAAATAACTTTGAGCAAAAAAAAAGGAAAAAGAAAACAAATATGAATTCCCACTCAAATACCAACCCCCCCTAGGTAATAAAACTATGGAAATTGACCCCAATTAATCCCATTTCCCTTCCCTCAAATAATCTCATTCCCCACAAACAAACATACATGGGAGTTTAGGGAGAAATGTTAAAAATGCAGCCTAATGCTGCATTTGGAATACAGCCCACGTGGGCCCCACTTTGCTTTTTGCAGAATTATTTTATTTTATTTTTGGCAAATCAAAGTGTGAAATATGACAAAATCACACTATGATAGGATATGATTAAATGAATCAAGGATATGACAACATCACTAAGATTGGTTATTTTGAACCCAGTATACGATAAAATGAATCAAGGATATGACAAAATCATACAATGATAGGATATGATTAAATGAATGTAGGATAAGACAAATTCATACTAAGATTGGTGAAAATGAACCTAGGATATAGTAAAATGAATCGAGGATATGACAAAATCACACTTAAATCACGCTATGATTTGTATAAAAAAAAAGTCAAACGAGCCCATCGCGAAAAGACGAAAATGCGCCTGGGCAGCATTTGTTAATGCTGCACTGGGCAGTGTGTATCATGACTCAGAATTTAGGAAATTGGGATTAAAATTCTCATTCCCATCCATCTATTCCCACAAAACAAACATTTGACTTCACAACCATTACATTACTATTTTAAAATTTTTATTCTCAAACGTTGAGTGACATGTACTTAAATTAATGTAATGATAGGATAATCACAAGATATTTCAATCTTTTCTTTTCAATTATTGTTTTTTAAATAAAAGGAAGTTTTTTTCCTCTTCTTTTCAAGCTAAATTTAAGGGAAAATTTGAAGTCATCCAAACGCACCACGAGGTATGATTATTCCAACATAAAGTTGGATTATRTTGGGCTCCATGAGGTTATGTTGATCATTTCTCAGATATTTTCACTTAGTTAGCCATTGGACATCTTAAAAATATATGTGGACATCTTTYGAACTCAGTTGGACATCTTAAATTTRCTCTTGGACACCTTTCGATTTTAGCTGGACAACCTCTTCAGCCGACAAGAAGTATTGTTCATGAACAGTGTCAAAAGTACGTGAACAATTCTTCTTATCGCCTGGTTGTCTGTACTTTGTTGGGTTATTTGGTCATTTTCACTTAGTTAGACATTGGACATCTTAATATAACATGTGGACACCTTTCAAACTCAATTAGACATCTTAAATTGACGTTTGGCAAAGCCTATATTATACAAACCCCTCCTACATTGCAAGATACAACCCCCTCCATTGCTTTTATTAGTTGTCAAATATTTATATCTATCTAATTTTATTTAATTAATGATTTTTTATTTTTAAAAAAATCATGCGTGAGAGATAATAGGGGGAGGGGAATAAATCATGTGCCACATAAGATAGGGGAGGGGGGTTGTATTTTGCTAGGTAGAGAGGATTGTACCTAATAATTTGCGGACGTCTGGGCACCTTTCAAAATCAGTTTAACGTCAAAAAATACATCTTAATAGTTGGAGCCCAACATAACCCAACGTAAAGTTGTAACAATACTTCCTCAACGCGAGGTGCACCACTATTGTCTTCTTATCAACAAAGACATCAATCTTATTTCGAAGAACTAAAAACTAAAAGTGAGTTGAAGTATATCAGTTAGATTTGACAGAGACTACTAGTGTAATATAGACCTTCCAAATTAAAAAAAAAAAAATGTGATTTTATTTTCTAGTTTAAAAACAAGGTGTGTCAGTGTGACCACAAAAGGAACCGTCCAACAAATACATCCAAAACCTAAATAAATGCTCGTACATCTATGATCTATATATCATTAATGATTATTTAATGGTGAGACGGATGGCTAATTCTAGAAACTCTCCATTGATARCAGTTATTGATAAATAACTATCTGTAAATAGCTATTTTCACCGTTCTTTATTAYTCGCATTTATTTAATGATGCACTAAAATTAAGAAAGAGACAGAATATAAGAAAGTGAACCCCAAAAGACGAATATTATATAATAAAGAAGAAGAGAAAATATCAATTAAGGAAGAAAAGTTAAAAGTGGACTCACATGCAAGTGGGGTTTACATTATTTTATTACTAAATAATCCCCGAACATATGCTCGGTTTTCAAATAAAATACAAATTACTCAAAACAAAATTAATATGGAGTATTTGATATTTTTAAATTGTCATTATTTATTTAAAAATAAGGTTTTATTTTGACAAAAAATATTTATATGAATTAATAAATATATAAAATTTTACTAAAAAAGCACATTTATTAACCTTCATTAAATGTCCTTTTACATTCTTTTATGCAAAATTAATAGTGTGTTTGGGAGGGAAATTTAGGAGGGAAAATTTTGGGAGGTGGGGATTGCTTTAGAAGTAGTATATAGATATTTATAAGAATATAGTGGTATTTTTGGTGAGATCATTTACCATAAAAAAGAAATGATGTAAGTATTTTGCAACTTTTTAAATAGAAAAAAGATACAGGTAAAAAAGAACGGAGGAAGTATTTTATTAATTTTGTCGCGTAGTGTCAAAATACACCATTTCATTGTCAAAATGGTAAATATCGTTGTCAAAACTATAGCAGTTTTTGTCACATGCATTTTCGTACTTTTTTTTTTTACCTTTTTCAACATTTGACTTCACTTGAGTTTTTTTGCACATGATGTTGAACACTTGTTTGATAGGTATAAAAACTGACTTTATTTTTCTTTTTTTTTAATTTTAAAAATATTAAAAAGAGAAAATGACCATTTTGCCCTAGCTATCTGGCTGCTATTTATTAATCAGCCCTCTGGATAATTCACTTGATTAGAACATCAATATTTAAGGGGCTTTATATATATCTTTTTTTTTTTTGCGTCTTTATTCCACATCATTTTCTACTAATTTCATTATATTTTCTTTTCATTTTACAATCTCATACCAACATTCATTAATGTCCCCATTTGTTTTCTCTCTCATATTTCTTCGTATCCACATTATATTTTTGTATTTATTTAATTTTTAAAAAAGGGGGAGATAGGAGCCACATTTAACATATGGGAACCTTCATTAATATTAGCTTCCACATAAAATTTTATAAAATTGGAAGCAAGAATATTGATGGGAAGGTTGACAAATGTCAAATTTGTGAAATTAAATGAGAACCTTCACATCCAATGAATGTTGATGCTCTTATAAGATCCTTCCTGAATCTAAGTTCTTCAAAGATATTTCTTTTTCAACTTCGTGGTTAGCTAAAGATAAAAAAATGAGTATATATATAATGGTATCGATTGATCTTGAAATAGATCTAGGGCTCTAGGCAAAGATACACTACAATTCTCTTTCGGGGCATTTAGTGTGAATCTATGGTGGAACCGAAACAATTAAGAAGATTCTGTGATTGAGAAATAAAAATTAATTTGTTTTAATTGCTTGACAAGAGTAATAAATTAGATGAATGTGTTACCTTTTGGAAACGGTATTTATTACTTATGACATATACCAAACAACCGAAAACAAAACACTTGTTTGTATTCGTTTCCTAAATCAAAATTTTACATTTGCTTATATATAAATGTCAGTGAAAATTCATGAAGATAATTGGACTCTTTTTTGAATGGTGTAATTCATGAAATACTCCGTATTTAATTTTACCGTTTGGTTTACCTGAGTAAATAGTTATTATAATTATCCTTCATTCACTTATTTTCTATACTTCTCGAGTTCAATGGAACACTCAAAAATAAGTTTCAATCAGGGATAATCACTTCAGAGGTTAGATAACATTGTATGTTCTAATTAATTCAGAGGTTAGCTAAAATAATTTGTTCTAATTTCAATAGAGTCCAACACTAAACTTTAAGTTTCCATATATGAATCAAGAAAAAGGTCAATGAACATTGAAAATTTCAGAAGTGACAATCCCAACCTCCTTATTACAAGATTAGAGAAGCCGATTTCCGCATTTTTTTTATCTGCACAACCTTTTTTTTATTACTGAAATACAAAAGTTGTGCGGATAATACGATGAGTTGTGCGGATTTTTCCAAAAAATTAGATAGATGTACTTGTCATCAATGTCAACATTCTAAATTTCAATGAGAAACAAACTTTGATATAGTACAACAATATTTCATAATTTATTGTGACAAATTCCAATGTGGCTACGTACCCAAAGATCATTATAATTCTTATAGCACACAACATTCTTGCAAATTAAATAATCACACATGACCAATCAAAACAAAAGTCCCAAAACAAAAGAAGAAGAAGAAAACAAGAGAGAACGAATTACGTGTGAGCAATATCTAGAAGACAATGAGAAAGTTGTTTAGGCATGCATAACATGGGCATGTGATCCGAGCCCTTAAGTTCCTTGACCACTTTCACTCCATGATTTTCAATCATCCATCTTTGGAATGATTGAGTGATTCCTTGATCTTCATCGCACACAACAAATGCACATCTTACTGATCCATATCTCTCCTCTGATAACTTTGTCTCTGGCCTCCACAAGTCATGAATGAACAACGATGATGGTCGACCCAATGCCATGGCTAACTCGTAATCCTATCGATTCATCACAACCACACAAAYGAATAAAAAAGAGTTAATTTATGTCACGTGATGTTATTTTACAATGATGATGTTTATCTTTTCAATTGATTTGATTGCACAAGTGTATGTATCGAAATCTAATATGATCATTGTCAATCGAATAACTTTTTTGTTGAATTAATTTTCAAGGCAAGTGATTTCCGCACTCTACATTTATTTAAATCCGCACTCCTTCTCTCACATAAAAGTCATAACACTGCCGATATTATTAAAAAATAGAGTGCAAATTTATTTGAAAGAATGCGAAAATCAATTGCGGATTTTCAAGTATCAATGATTGTGGATAGGGTAGGGTTTTGATTACCTCTGGAGGAGACAAGTGATAGAGCTTGGCTATGAAGTGTGGGCCAAAAGTCATTGTTGTGAGGGAATTCTTCGGGTCTTCACCTAAGGTCTTGAATTCCGTGTCCATCCAATACTCTTTGCCTCCATCGGGCATACTTGCAGCAAACTTTAACAACACGACACTATTATTCAACTATTGAGAAACTTGCTTCTACATGATTCACAAGAATATATAAGTGTTTTCATTTTCTTTTCTACTTTTACAAATACAAAGTAGATTAATATACAAATGTGGAACACAAAAATTAACAGCACAACCATTTTTGAATTCTTCATGTAGAGCTATTTGCATCAAAAGATCTTTTTTTCCTAACACGAGATTTTACTACTTGCGGTACGTACTGTAAGGTATAGATCTCACCTTCGATCTCCAGCTTTGGCTGGGGTTCGATTCTCACCCCAACGTTATGTTAGAGTACTATCTCCCTCCCCCTAATATTGGTATCCTGAGATAGGACTAGTACGAGTGTACTCGTCTATCTTATCGTGTAAAAAATTTTCTTCAAATATAAATATGATCATTGTAAGAAATTAACTAGGCTTATTGTACTTCAACATAATAGGAAAAAAATAGAACATTAGTGGAATTAATTTTTATTATACAAATATTACTAACAATGTCCTTTTTTGTTGAAAAAAATAAAACAAGCTAGTAAAGATCCATAGTTATTATAAATTAAAAATTACCAACCATAAGATTTGCACTCAAATACTCCTAATCTCTATATTCCTCTCTAGCCTTCAAATTTAAAAATAGAAAATGTCTAAAATAAAAAAACTAATATCCATCATATGATGAGATGATTACAAGATGCAAAAATTTAACACAAATAAAAATTATCAATATAATACGGAGTACAAGTATCAAAGAAAATTTCATTTAACAATATTTTGTTTAATTTTTTTTATCATAATAGGGAATTTTTTCTTTCAAAAAAAAAACACCCTCAACATAGTATTGCTAAAAACTTTGTAATTAAAAGTCTAACATGTACTTTCTTTGCATGAATGGTGAGACGTACACAATATTTTATCTTCTCTCAAAGCTCTAATATATAGGAGGGAGGTGTGGTGGCGGTGTCCACGTGAAATTTTCACTATATTCTCTCTAATTCTTCTTTATTTTATTTTTACATGGGGTTAAATCAGACAGTTATTACAATTATTAGTTATTACAATTTAAAACAAACACAATTCAAAAAGAAAAAAATCAAACATTCCAATGACGTCTACAAATAAATCAAACTATTTTTGGATTTTATAAGATTGAAAATATATATAGAAAGTAGTTATTTTTTTTTGTCATTAGGAGCAACTATATCTTTTCTTTATTTCTCGATTTTTTACTTTATTTTAAAGTCAATTAATCGATGTTAGATTTTTTTCACACAAGTGATTTTTATTTTATAAACTTAATTTTCAAACATGAATTAATTAAATTATTAGTCCCCATTTGTTTTTATTTGCATAGAGTATTATTTTATTTTTTAAGAAAGAGAGTGTATTTAAATGTGATTTTAAGTTTTTAACCTTCTAACATTAATAAAAATTACACTACACACATTTTACAATTATACTGTTATTATTTAAAAATTAGCTATTTAATATAATATATGAATGATTTGTAATGTTTTTCTTATTTTCCAATCAATATATAAATCTATAAGCCGCAAAGCGTGCACAAAATACTAGTTTTTGTAACTGCACAGCATTAGGTATTCATTGTCTAAGCTTAATTATTAGTCACCTTTGTAAAACTAATTAGATATATATATATATATATGTGTGTGTGTGTGTGTGTGTGTGTGTGTGTGTGTGGTGTTGGTGTGTGTGTGTGTGTGTGTGTGTGTGTGTGTGTGTGTGTGTGTGTGTGTGTGTGTGTGTGTGTGTGTGTGTGTTGTGTGTGTGTTGTGTGTGTGTGTGTGTGTTGTACTGTTGTACTATTTCTCGAAATATTGAGTTTAGGCAATAATGGAAAGAGATAGAAACAGAGAAAAGGGTATCAGGTGATAATTTTCATGGTGCTCACTTAGAATCAATTGAGAAATCTTTCTGAATCGGGAAGGAAATTTTACTACGTACTTGAACTTATCTTTATTCTTTCTCGAGTCATGTGATAATTAGAGAGATAATGATAAACTATACATTGCGTGCTCTAAACTGCCTACATGTAAATAGATGTACGTATTTGATGTGGGACAATTTTTATTTTTTATTTTTTGAAATGATAACAAATATCAATGATGTTATGAAATAATATGATTAAAGTTTAAATTATTTGACATGCAATATATGATAGAAGAATAAAAGTAGACGAGAATCTCATTCAATTTCCACTGTTCTTTAATTGAAAGTTAACAGGTTGAGATTGCTTCATACCCCTCCGATTTTAATGTGTGCAATTTCCTCATTTGGACGATTTTTAATGATTTGTGCATTGTGTTTTATTTCATTTTGTGACACTGTCTCTTACTTTAATTTTTAACCACCACACGTTCTCTTACTAACTCCACATTTAATTTCCATACTTTCTCGCATTTTATACACATTCTCTCATACTTTTTAATCTCACTCACATTAATGCATTATAATATATACATTATTCATAATTTTTTCCCAAATAATAAATGTACAAGACATTAAAAATCGGAGGGAGTAATAGATTTCACCTTAAACAACAAATAACATTATTGCCTAAACTTGACAACTTTTCTATTATTTTGTGTAGAATTCAAATTCATATGTTTTATTGATTTTCTTACCGTTCAATTGATTAGAGTCATAAGAGCATTAGCATTACAAATTTTGTACAGAATACATTATTAAATAAACAAAGTTGACTATTTGCACCTCAATCATATTGGTGAAATAGTTGTCTTTCATCATGACATACACACAAAGATAATACTCAATAATTCAATATTATATACTTATATACTTCAGTGCTTTTTTTTCACAAACAATTGGAGGAAACGAATCCCATTTACATATTTTATGCCATCAAAAACTATACTAACATTGATTAATTAAGAGTTTATTATTTATAAAATGAATATGTTACTCGTAATTGAAATCAAACATTTATTACATCGATATATGTCTTTATTATTAGAAATATATTAAACCCTTATACTTCTTTTGTATTGTTTTAATTGCAACAAATTAAATTTCACGCATTTCGAGGTTGAGATTTAACAATGTATACGAGAAAATTAATCAAAATAATTTTAACACAATTAAGATATAATCTCATTCTTCATTTTGTTAAAATTATTTTGAATAATTTACTAGTTTATATTGTTAAATCTCAACCTCGAATACGTAAAATTTGATTTGTTGCGATTAAAACGATATGGAGGAAGTATAATTTTTAGAAATATCAAAGAAAACGAATCCACCATTTTAAATTTTAATTGAGTAGAATGATGAGATGGGTGAGTATATATGTACCTGATCAAAAATGTAGGAAGGAGTGTGTTGAGTGTCAGGCATAAAAGCCGTTAAAAAAACAGCAATTTCAATCTTTTGAGGAAACATTTCCATAGCCGAAGCTAAGTTAAGTCCTCCAAGACTATGCCCAACAAGGATGAYCCTTTGATCATCACGAAGAGATTCTAAAAACTGAATCAACGGTTCAGAATAATCGCGAAGACTTGTGAGATCATGGATCCTCTTAGGGTTGATCCCGGAGGCCGCCATGTCGAGCACCGTAACACGGTGTCGGGCGGCCTCGAGCAAGGGTTTGATCTTGAACCAGCACCATGCTCCGTGGGCTGCCCCATGTACTAGCACAAAGTGTTTCTCATTAATATTGCTTGAACACTCTTCCATTTTACTCTTTATGTATGTCTGACTTTTTATGATTTGGAGAAAGTTTTATGAGAATGAAGTACAGTCCTTTAGGTTGTTTATATATCTTTGTTCTTAGATGAAATTGATATGTTTCCAATAATAGAATATTGCTTGTTTTGACTGTTTTTGGCAATAACGTGGTGTTTGGTAAGGTTTGGCTAAGATTATTATCATGCTTTGTCAATTTTGTATTGTGTACCGTGGAAAATGAGATGTATTCCATCCGTAACGTATTTATGAAAACGATTTGATACAAAGGAGAAGAAAATGTAATCATTGCAGACGGTAGTTATTACGTTACAGAGGAAGTACATATTTACAAGAAGAGTATTCTATTCTCGTCAACTTAATTTCAATAAATTTCAGTAAAACTAAATTCATCTCTAAGAAATTTGTAAATTTTCAAAAAAAAATAAGTTTAGTTCAAGTAAAATAGTTAATTAGTAGATTAAGTTCAGTTCAACAAATTTCATTTGAAGAATTCCTGACGAAGAATGACCTAATTGTTACACTAAACTTTTGGGGGTATTTCTAGTTCTTTATGGGTTACAAATTAGATTAAACTTTACATGAATACTTCCTATAAGATTTGTTAATATTTGAAGATACTTCCTGATACTGGTGAACTCTTCGATCTGTTATGGCAATGCATGCAATTTAATTGGTAAATATATATGATAGTAAAGTTGACTATAAATAATACATTTGGAAATTCACAACAAAATATTACAGTTTGTTTCTTTGAGAATTTTAAAATAAAACCAAAAGGTTTATAAGTTGAAGCAAAGAAGCAAAAAAAGACATCGAACTCGACACGGAATATCCCTCAAAATTATTAATTGTAACTTTTGGCTTGTTGTGTGGCTTTTAGGGGTTGGTTGTTTGGTAACTATAACAGCATCGGCTTGATCAAATAGCTGAACAATATATTTAAAAAAAAGGTTTTTGGTTATGGCTTGTGTGGTTGATTTAAAATTTTTTTTTTCAGTTAAGAAGGTATTGGAATAACTTCCTCAGAATGGCTTTTTGTTTCTCAAAACATAAAATTAAGCTTTAATTTATATTAGTATTATAATTACTATTCGTGGATACAACCGACTCACAGATTGCAAGACTTTGGAGATTCGCTCTCTACTTTATATTAGATTAGGCATGAAACCCTAGAGGAGTCCCTAGTTTGTTACTGCCTGCGATTCTTTTAGGGGACACAAAGAGGGACTCCGTGACCTATGCCTACATAACATTCGTGGTAAGGCCGACGACGAATAATTATCGAGTGACCTGGATAAAGAAAAATCGTCCGGTACGCTCTAACCACACTGACCCAAATTGACTGGACCGATTTGCGGTCGGTGAATTTTACCGACGATTTTTCGGTCGGTAATTCATTGGTTTTAATTCTCTCCATCAGCTACAAAGTTTTATTAAAAAATATAACAATATATTATTTCACACGATGAAATATTCGGTCGGTGCGACGTTACCAGACCGATGTACTAATAGGTCGAGTCCGGTACAATAGTAACGATATACTTGGTCCGGTGAGTAATATTTTTTACATTTTTTTTCGGTTTTTTTTTGCTGAGTGTGTTTTCTGTCCACTCAAATCTCCTCTCTCAACCTAACCTCGACTCAAACTTTCCTCTCTCACTCTCACCTAAACCTCAAACTCAACACT
>SNQN01010812.1:8715-20773 GCA_008642245.1 Bassia scoparia | reverse complement strand
GAACTTTTTTGTAGGAGAGTCGATAGACCGTGGGCCAACCCCGCGGGGGGGGGGGGGGGGGGGGGCTTTGGGCCATACATCGATGTTTGTGTTGTGCTCGAGCCACAGAACCCGCACGTGAGTGCGTTGGGAGTGTGTGTCGATTAAGGATCGCCACGGCCTATTAAACGGTTTATATTCACGTACTGCCCGAAATCAGTTTTGTAGCAAAACGATTGCCCCACGGTCCCTCGATCCAGTAACAAGTTCGTGGTGTCCATAAATGAAACTATGGTACCGAAATTATGTTATCTTTGACGCCCCTCCGCCTCGTAGTAGTAGACAAGACCTCTCCAGAAAGTTTTCATTGTATATCCCTTCAAAGAACCGTACGATAAGCGTTGGATCCACTTCAAGCTATGAGCAAAGTATTCATAAACGCTTATTAATAGACCGGCCACTGTGTCTCTAAACTAGAGTCTTACTAGAGCAAAATAAATTTCTTATTATAGCGCAACAACCAACCCGTAGCCTAGAAAAAGAATAAGATGGGATCACATTGAGTATTCCGCAATTAAAAATTAAAAGGTTCACTAAGAAGCCCGAGATATGGTTCCATGAGTTAATGCTGAACATATTTTATGTGATAATCAGACATAAATTTCCAGACTTAATCGAAATTTATAATAAGAGGGCAACGAAATGCCCAAAGACAAGAACAATAATTACAATGATGACAGTGCAAAATAATGTAGCTCAAAAGAATAACAGATCACATCCTTGGGAGCCTTAAGCACTGCTAAGAGCAAAGACAAAAGTGTAAGATGTAGAAAAATGAGCGTGTAATTTGTGATAGAAGTCGCTAGAGCTTGCACTCATGACTCGATCAGCCGAGGACTGAAACAAATTCATACACAAACATTTTAATAGTGAGATGAAGAAAGCGACAGCCGGTTAACGCATATGCCTAGTAAGCAGTAATGAGTGCCAAGAGAAGACAGTTAGTAATTAGGAAGCAACTGTTAATGGTAACACGATGTGTTAAACATGTAGAGGATAATGAGATTAATGCGTTTAAATCGTAAGTCATCATATACGCTAGATAAGTTAATACATATAAATTCTACAGTACTTGACAATTGATAATCGGAATTATAAAATAGGGTGGTTTCTCACATTTTAGGTAAGAATTGGAACGTTAAGAATGAGCGAATAAAGTGTTACATCAATGTTAAGACGAATATTAAGCGACAAAAAGCGAGGTGTTGTATGGTATCCAGTGGTAACACTGCAGAGTGTTAATGTAATCCTCATTGAATAGTCTCTGTTGACGATATGTCATTAATACCCGACAAAGGGAAGCAAAGCCCTCGATGAATTTTGGTACGTTGAGTAAGGGTATAGTCTCGAGAGTGGAGGAATGCTTAATCACAGTAGACTGTCTACGTGCTTTTGGAAAACGTGTGAGCCTCCCGAAAGGTGATTGACCTCCTGAATCCAGGTTTATATGAGGTCAACATATGAGGTAATAGTGACCGTATATACGCTATAAGAGTAATCAGTGGAGACAGTATTGACCATTTTCCCTCAAGGTCGAAGCTGTTATAACGCTCTAGAAGTGTATAATGCGCTTCAACCTTGAGCCGCTAATCCATTTCTCGATTATTCGTCGTCGTGTATGGTCGCCGAACCTCTTCGAACGCTGATGATCTCTCTGGTGCATGATATACGGTCTTGAATATGGAGCCCTCTTCGTAACCTAATACAGGAAGGATTCCGAGTTTTCTGTGTCATTCTCCCGTATTATCTCAGTGCGAGATTATAATTGATGTATTTATCTTGGACATTTTTTGTATTTTAGTATTGGGAGTATTGATTTTTGAAACTGTTCATTATAAAAACATATGAAATTGTGAAAAATCAGATTATAAATTTTAATATTCGAAAAATCACTGTAGAATACTCAGAAATAGAGAAGAGTTGCAATGATGACAATGAATTGAAATCACAATGTTATATTATATTATTTTAATAAATTCCTAAAGTTAAAAAGAATATTCTTCAAAAAATATGTAGATAAAATAAAGAAAATATTTTTTTGTCTTATTTGACCGTCTGGTGCCGTATGGGAGATTCCGAAGTATATACAGATTCAGAATAAATTACAAGCGATTATAGTTTCAACGAGTCGGGAGATGCAGTGCTTTCAGAGAGTCAAGGGCGATCGCGACATCGTGGTGATCGTGTTCAAGAAATGCAATCAAATACTATCACTCTTTGGGGAAGCACACATTTATACTGCTTTCTGATCTTTAGAATAAAGTATAGTACATAGTATAAATATTATTTTCTACACTTAACTAGATAAAACTTATCAACTGTATATTCCTATCACTATCGTTTAAAGATAAATAGATACATCCGATATATCACATACCCTTCCAACTCTCCATATACCAATCTAATAAGAGAGCGAATCAAATAAATAACTAAAGTCTCAATGTTATGGTTGAAGTCTGTTAAAACTATTTTTGCATAATTCTAATATTTAATCTCGAATAAATATTCAGATGTTTTTCCTCGCTGAGAATGAAAAGTATTTAAAACTAGTAGAGTGCCGAAAGATTATCGATTGTTATATAAGTCAACCAAAAGCTGATGAAACTCGTAACTTTAGAAATGCATAACAGCTTAGAAGTTTATTCTAAAATAGACACTTGAGATAAATAGAAAGTACTTGTTATAGTAAATCGAAGTGCAGCGCAGTTAAAATGATATAGATTACAGTGACATCTCTTACGTTACTGCATCTAGTGATCACTTCAAATGAATAAGAAATAAGCTGTATTTACCATTTATTTAACATTATTATAGCCTTACATTGTGATAACCGGATTAGACTCACTTCAGCAGACAGCCAAGTTTGACCCAAGCACAGAAAAAAAATGATGATCATTGTGTGTAAGGAGAAAAATAGCAACGGTATGCAATAAGCTTTCGAATAAACCTTCTAACCGCGTGTGACACCCAAAAATACCCCAACAAAAACATTCAAGGATTGGTTTGGGAGCTATATCATAATGAAAAATCTCATTATGGGCCAAGAGACCCAAATTTTACCTTGATCAAACTAATGGTCTTTTAGTCGTATGATCTGATCCTGATTTTTTATATTAGGTGTCAATATGAGTCTCTCATTAGGAGCATTATCAATCCTCTTTCGGGGTTTTAATCCCTGTTCAAGCGTTTTGGTTGTTGCGCTCATTGGCAGTTTTGTGGTGGTGCCTTTGTTTATCCTATTGAGGCTCGGTCAGATAGTAGGTACGGGACAAAGAATAGAGAGTAGCAATCGAGAATGAAAGGATAACTTGACACAACCAATCAAATTGATGATCCCACATTCTGGTGATAGCGGTATTGCAAATCATTTACACATCTGGTTTTGAGTTGTACACATTATTTGAAAGCATGTGTTAATCATATCCTCAGATTTTGAATCTAATGTTTATTTTTATCTTAAGAATATCCAGCTTCGTCATAAACTTTAAAGGTAAATTCTCTGGTACCTACGAACACTCGGCACAACAAACTCTGTTTGCTGAATTGATCATATTCTTCTTACTCGCTGCCGGATTTGGCCTTCTATTTAATATTACTAGGCCCTTTACATCCCTCCTTTTCTTCCTATCGTCCATCACACTCTCGACGTCAACTTGCCTTTATGTTTGCATTTTCGTTCCCTTCTTATAGTTTTTCTTCATTTCTTCTTGGTGCTGTATATCTTCATTATCCTCGCCACTCAAGTCCTGACTTAAGCCACTCCTTTCGTTCCTTTTCCTTCTGTTCTGAGAACAACGTATACAGCTTGCAACACCACCGTTTCACCTACAGCCCCCTCCTTAGCCAGTGATCGCAGCATCCTTATACATACCTTCCTATATCCTCCCACTCCCACCTCACCCACCCCCACACCTTACTATGAATCACCCCACACCTACCGAACGTCTCCTATTCCCTCCCCAATTAGTCCCCATCGCGAGCGTCCACGTTTACTCCTTCATTCAACCGCTTACCCTCAGCCCTTGGCCACACAGCTAAACTAAAGCGTACCACCACCTACTCAAATCGCAACACCGAAACTCACATTGCAAAACCATCCGCTTCACAAATTCTCCTCCTGAGAATACGGATCCCATCAATTTTAGATCGATATTTACCCTTAATTCTCAGACTTTCTCCTCATAATTTTCCAATTCTGCTTATCTACGTGTTTTTGTGGATGTGTTCTATTCCCTTGGGTGTTCGTACGAGTTTGCAATTTCAATTTAACGTAGTGGGACATGTCGATGGATTATAGAACTCGTGGTGGGGTGATTTGTTTCTAGTTTTGTTGATTAGCGGTGGTGGGGCGAATTCGTAGGTGTATCGTGTTTCGAGTTTGTTGACTGCGGTTGGTAGAGGAAAAAATTTCCACCGACAATGGTGAGGCTGGTGTGAGTTAGTTGTGAGTTATGGTGAGCGAAGGAAAAATATGGAGTCGAGTGAAGAAAGATAAGAGAGTCATGTGAGTACATTTGTTCTGTTAGAGCTCCATGCAGGGCCCACATATCACATAAGAGTTTTGTTAAGGATTGATCAGAATATTTCACTAGGGGCACGAATTTTTTGAATTTTTATTGCAAAAACAAAGGTAATTTACAGTTAAAAACTCAAGCATATCTGTACTAATCTGTTGGTTTGAGTGTTTCTTTCTCCTTATAGTAAATGGTATTTATATGTTATTGTGCAATCAAAGCCCCCTGAAAAAACTAAGAATTCATATTTATCCCCCGTTTATTTGCTCGTCAACATTTAATTTTCTGGTATTAAAGTTTGTGAAATTTGTTCAACTTAGTAAATGTTAACCCAGCCCATCATCCATAACCCGATCATTCACATCCTATCCCTAACTCGATCGACACACCATAGCCTGCCTGTCAACTAGTTTACATAACTACACAATCTCTCCACCTCTTTCCAACCTACACTATCATACCACTCACTAGAGATTCTAACCTACCACCACAACACCAATCTCTATCCAACCACCTTGTTCGCACTCCTTCGATTCCCCAGGCCTCGGTTGACTACTAGATGTTCGCTATGATCTAACTCCCAAATTGTGCATATATTCCTAATCCCTACCCATATATTGTTTAACTATACAAATTTGATAATACCTATTATCTCTAGGCGCTGATTGCCCACTCAGCCAAGAGCCACCACCACTCGCGCAGCAATCGTAAGAGCGCCCATATTGTGAAAGGTGCTCCTTAGGTCGTGCTTACGAACCACCACGATATCAGGAATCGAGCCACCATGCCATCGATCGATAATGCCACTCTGAGACTGAATCTAGTACCTTTAGTTGGTGCAGCACTAAACATTTTTATACCGGATTTGCAGGGTCACTACGTTGTGGGTCAACGAGTTCGGATTCGAGGGATGTGTTAGATTAGCTTATTTCTGAGGTGAGTTCGTTGTTGGTTGCTAGTGTGGTGTGGGGGGTGAGTTAGTTGAATGGTAGGTGTTGAGTTCAGCGTGTGCTTGTGTTCGTCTGCTGTAGGGTCATTCCTGGGTGGTACACTTGTTTGTGAACTGTAGATGTTGTCGTTGGTGGGGTTGATGTCTCTATTTGGGCGGTTGGTGTGGTTTAACATAGTTGATATGGTGGAAGGAGGTAAAGACTGGTTTTCACCCTCTTCAATTATAGCAGCCGCTCTCTGCCGTACTAGCCAACAGCCTCCCGGAGTCTTATGTTGCTCGACCTACGTTAGGTGCTAATGGACCAACCCCCTCCCGAGCTGTAATCATTTAGATCTGAAGAGTTGATTAACAGAATTCAAATATACTTTTGAACTGTTTCAGAAGACCAGTAACTCCAGCATCGTTACCCGGCTGTACCACGATTAGAGTATAAGAAACTTCTACCTTCATGAATCCTCCTGACTTGGTTTGTTTAAAGAGCAGATATGCTCTCATGCTTTTCTGATCTGTGCGATTGAATATATTGCATCAAATGTATAATATATTAATATCTATTTGTGCTAGCAATTATGATTTATGCTGGTTAACTTTAACTTGGAATTGAAGTACTAGTTTTATACTGTTTACTCCGATGATATTCATGATTGAATGAGATAATTATGATTGATTTAGTTTTCACATTACAAGCTAGGGACTAGCTGAGCTGTGTGTATTGTTTGAAAATTTTGAATTGAATGGATATGTTTATGGACTACCAATATTATATAATGAAGAGGTGGCCTCGTGGTACTTAGGCGTTAAATGCATTGTGTGGATCACATTTCCTCCACTTTTGGCGCGTGTCAGTTATATAAATTCGTTGACCACCTTTCAGTATGTTGTCTTTTTTTGTGACATGTAAGATGAAAACTACATCGTTGGATACGTTATTGTCAAGTAGTACCCTCTAGTAACCCGTGGCATGATTATTCCGATTTAATGGCTCCGTGTTGTTGCAAAGAAGATATGTTTAATGGAGATAAAGTCTGAGGTTGTATGTAGCTCAGAGGGAGAGAAGATAAATGATTGTTGCATGGGGAAGTATAATTGATTTTTACTAAAATACACCCTATTTGAAATAGTAATAGGTTAAAATAGATGTTGTGAGAGTTACCTGGTAGTTAACAAATTATTTGTACCTTTATGTTTGTTGGAGTGCTATCTTGATTAAGTTATTAACTTACGAAGGATGACTAAAAGTAAGGGATTAATATAAATTTCAATTTTCTTAAATTGAGAATGTATATCATTAGATAAGTTAAATTGTAAAAATATTTAAATACCTGTTCAGATAAATTAAGATAAGTACAAGTTGAAAAGAACACAACCATAGTTAAATTTTTTTAAGCCGTTAATACATTAGCAATAACATGACATGGTTTCTTTACATGCCACATCAATATTTTAGAAACATTTGAAAATTAATGGTCTCATTTTACCTTTCATAAATCATTAAAAAGAAAATTATATGTTATGAATTGAAATGGATGGCATGGGGCAAGTTAACTTTTTTAGTACTCCCTGCATCCTTTTTTATTTTGCAACATTTGTTTTTTTACAATTTTCGAGACACGATTTCAAATTATAATATCTTACTATATTGTAATGTAAAAGATAAAGTAAAATTCATATTTTTGAAAGATATTTTTCGAGTCAAAATAAACAAGATTTCACGTAACTATGTTTTGATGAAGATATAAAACTTTAAAGCAAGTAAAAGGTTAGGGAGATTTTAAGCTATATCCTCGTACTATTGCGTTTTCTAAACTATACCTAAACTTTTGAGAATTTCTAAGTTATACCCACGAACTCTTGATCYTGAATTAGTCATACCCATTCCATCGTATAAAAAATAACATTAGTGAAGTTTTAATTAAAAATTAAATAATAAWATCGAAACCCCTCCCTCCTCCCTCATAACCACCACAATTCCACCACTAACCCCTCCCAACGAACTCCCGCCCAACACCAACACCAACCCCAACCCAACCACAAATTGAACCACCACCCCTCCTAACGAACCCTTTACCATCCACGAACCACACCCCTCCAAAGCCCACATATCCCATCCCTACCCATCTAGCCACCTAGCGAACCCACCCAACCCCACCCCACCTGGAAACCCAACCACCATACCTAAACCCTTAAACCAATTTGCGAGCCCCACGTACCCACCCACCATGCAAAACCCATCCCGCAATTCGTGACTTGACCCTAACCAAATCCGAGCCAGCCCAGTCCACCACTAAATATCATAGCCCAATTCGGTGAGAGAATTGCCCATACACCCACTAAAACCGTTAATCTTATATGGCCCCTCCCAATTAGGAGTTATATTTCCCTGTGTAGGTCTTTGCCCGTACTTTTTCCACTTTAACCGAGGACCCAATCCCGTAGTGAGAGAACTTGGCATGGCCGAACTCGGCTGTTGAAGTAACTTTGTGATTTTTCTGCCTTATAGTAGATGGACTGGCAGCAGCATCGCCACATGACTTCTGGCAATAGGTTGATCTGTTTCCTGGATTCTTCATTAGCCTCATGTTCATGAATAAGTGAACCCTTGGCGTGGGACAACCAACTCCGGGAAGGACCGCCTCACTCCCATACACTAGGGAAAATGGTACATTGTTGTGTCCGTCGTCGATTCTTCGTAGGTTTTTGGTGGACCACAAGACTCCTGCGCAGCTCTTCAACCCACGAGCCTTTTAGCCACTTCAAGCTTGGTTTTATGCCCCTGAGAAAATCCCCAACTTTTTTAATTGGGGCCGGGCCTCCGCTGTCCATTAGTTGTTGTGGCGACAACAGTGTGAATTTAGCTTGATTCCAAATTGTTGCAAAAGTAACGCCTAGTTGGTCACTTTCAAAATTGTTCGCCAGTTTATCCCGCAACGAGCGCCTTAGGCTATGGCGAAGCGGGTAATTATGTTACGCCAAATGAACTGTTTATCTGCTTTCATTAAATGGTAGCCAAGGTTTCAGGCTTCTATCCCTTAGTGGAAAGTAGTCAATGGCGACTTGAGAAACTTTCTCCGCATCTGTCCCCGCTGTGCCCCGTGCAGGCAGGAAAAGGGCCTAGTAATCATACCCCACTTGTCAAGGGTACGTGTTTAGGCAGGATGGCTGAAAAGACTAGTGGCGGGAAGACGTGGTATATCTGAACTCAGTTGGCACATTTTCAAGTCTTCACCAAATCCTGTGCATCGCCCTTTAAATGTGGGCCAGTAATAGCCAGACCTCATGTTGCCCGCCAAGGTCCGGAAAAGCTTGGTGGCTACCACAAGCACCCTGATGGAGCTCACAGAGTATGTAATCGCCTTCAATCAGGTGTGACGCATCTCAATAGGGGGTAAGTAAAAGGAATTCTTATAACAGCTTGCCATCATGTCAAGAACCATTTGACTGCTCTCACTTCTCTGCTGTGCTTATCATTCATGGGTTAACTCCCCTTATCAATATTGCCACAATTTGATCCATGCTAGGTCTCGCCTCTGTCGCGAGTACGCCCATCGTCTCATTAATCTCGATTCCTTCAACACTTCCCACGTAATTGTGCGAGGGCTTTTACTCTTGTTGAAATTTGCTAGGCGTGACCAAAAGCATTCAGCCTGGCTGATTTTTTAGACCTGAGGATATGCTTGATCTCAAATTCATCAATTATCCCTAGGCCTCCACTTAGCCAAATACATTTTATAGCATTTCTTTAGCCTCAAACTCGCTGTTTACCTCTTACACCAACTGCCGAATCTGTGACTTGATTACTACACGCTTAGCCCCAGCCCGCCAGACACATTTGCAATCCTAGTATGAGGGCCTCATATTCTACTTCGTTATTGGAGCGATAAAAACCAAACCTGACTGCATACTCCAGTCGATCTCCAGATCCGTGACTTGATTGAGGATTCCAGCCCATTTCCACCCTTTGTGGAAACGAACCATCCAAAACAACTTCCATGGGTTGTCTGTGTTTTGTGCTGGGGCGGTTGGTGCATTCCGTGATGAAGTAGCCAACGCCTTGAGCGTTAATCGCCCTTGCGAGGCTCATACTGCAAGCCATAATCGGCTAACTACTCTCCTCACCAGTCATCCCTTGTGAATTGTTTTCCCCTCAGATACTTTGTGAATTGGTGGCCAGTAAGAAACTGTGATGGGAATGGGCGTGAAAGTATGGTTTACTTCGGCTTGCACTACCCAAGCGCATAGACCAGCTTTTCAATCAATGAATAATCTGGACTCCGCCCCTCTGTATGCGTGGCTTACAAAATAAATGGGGAATTTAGGTTTTTGGCTTTTTTTGGTAAACTAGGGACCCACTTAAGTGCATACTTCGAAAACTCCACAAGTATATGAACAGAGGTTCCTTTGGCAAGAGCGAACCCAACTTTGGGATCTTAGACAAATGCTTCTTTAGTTGTTAGAACGCCGCTTCAGCACCCCCTTCGTCATCCACTTGAACGTTGATCTTTTCAAATTCTGAAAAAAGTCCAAGCTCTTGGTCCGCCAATTAGATAAAAAAAAACGCCCCAGAGCAGCATACACCCTTCAATCAGTTGAAACTTCGTTTAAACCACTTCTAGGGACTGCATGTCGAGGACTGCTTGTATTTTTTCCGGATTCGCCTCAATGCGTCTTTCATCAACGAGGATCCCAACACATTGCCGCCTTGCGCACCAAAAACAATATTTTTGTGGGTTGAGCGATTATCTCAAACCCTCTCCTCCAACGCTTCAAACGTTTCCCCCTCGAGCACCAGCAACCCCATGCAGCTCAATCTCAAGTCCTTACTCTGACCATCATGTCATCTACGTAAACCTCAATATTCCGGCCAATCTGACCGTCAAATATTTTATTAACCAACCTCTGGTAAGTAGCCCCGGTGTTTTTAAGGCTGAAGGGCATCACCTTATAGCAATACACCCCTTGATTGGTAATGAAGGCGGTGTGAGCTTGATCCGCCTCAGACATGGGGATCTGGTGATAACCAGTGTTGGCATCCATGAAACTAAAGAGGGCATGCCCTACAGTAGAATCAACAAGTTTGTCAATTTTGGGGAGTGGGTAGTCATCTTTCGGACAGGCCCTATTAAGGTCTGTGAAATCTACGCACATTCGCCACGTACTGTTAGGCTTCTTGACTAACACGACGTTAGCCAGCCACTCGGTGTATTGGCATTCTCGGATGAATCCAACCTCCAGCAGCTTTTTCACTTCAGCAGCAGCCGCATGGCACTGTTCTCGCCGCTGGTGATGCAATTTTTGTTTGATGGGTTTGTAACCCTCTTTGATACTTAACTTGTGCTGCATCATTTTTGGAGAAATACCGGGCATCTCGTTGGCTGAGAAGGCGAACACGTCATGGTATTATCTCAAAACGCCAACGATCTGATCTTTAAGCTGCTTCTCCAAGTTTGCACCAACCCATACTGTATGTGTTGGGTCTTCATCGATCATGATCTCTTCATGGCTATCAATAGGGCGTGGGCGAGCATAATGCTTGGGGTTGTCAGCAATATACACGTTCATTGGTGTCGCCATGCTGTCGCGTTCACTTTCCTACGCTCTTACAATACGGAATGGGAATTCTTCGCCTAAGGCATTCCCCGCATGCTGTTAACATAACATTCACGCGCTGACTTCTGATCGCCATACAACTTTCCTACCCCTCCGCTATCCGTTTCGAATTGGAGCAAGAGCTGGTAGGTGGAGATAGYCGCCTTCACTTGGTTAAGTAATGGGCGCCCAAGGATGAMGTTGTATGGCAGCGGGATATCTACTACGATGAACATAATCATCAGTGAACGCYCGTGCCCCTTTTCTCCCAACCTTACTGGCAGACGTATCGTGCCCTTRGAGTATACATTCTGCCCACCAAAACTGACTAGGGTTGGGACAAAGGCTCAAGCTTCTCGTCGCCACACTTAAGTTGCTTGAGGCAATCATAAGTAATGATATCAGATGAACTTCATGAATCAACTAGTACTCGTCRAACTCGGGCGTTTGCCACCTTCATCTCGATGACCAATGGATCGTCATGTGGTAGGATAACGGGGTTGGAAGATTTGTTGTCAAAGACCATCGTAGGACATGGMGGTGGAGAGGCCTTATCTGCATCCAGCATCTGATGCCTTAATTCATATAAGTGCTGCTTCCTTCCTCTATTGTTGGGTYCGCCAGWCGCCAATACCCCAACAATTACTYCAACCATAACGTCAGTGTCATCACTGTTAGAGTTAGCTTTTGCTTCTTGGAGTTTTCCTTGTTAACGTACTTGCTGAGCTTGCCTTCACCTGGTTCTTGTTTGCAGCTCATGAGTGCTACAGTGGTAACCTCATGGYGTTTACCAGCTATAAACTGCTGACGAAAYAGGGCTTCTARAACTGTGAAATTTGTGATGGACCCCGAAGGGAGCTCACTAAACCAGGTAAGCGCCATGCCTTTCAAAGTAGTGGGAAAAAACTTGCACCACGAAGCCTCACATTTTGTCTGAACGCCCATCTGTGCCTTGTATGCAGCCATA
>SNQN01010811.1:0-20777 GCA_008642245.1 Bassia scoparia | reverse complement strand
AAGAAGAATGTAGAGAAGGCAATACATAATGCGACCATTCTGACAAGTGACAACAGTATAAACACAATGATCATGATGAATTTTCATCGTTGAGTGGAAACTTGATATAGGGAAAAGAGCATTAAGCAAAACAAGTGGTACAAAAGAGCATTTGCAGGATGTGAGCACAAAACTCTAGTTTTAACCACCATAACAAAATTCTACTTCAATTCCTCCGTATCAAATTAAACGCAAAAAACCGAATTTCACGCATTTCGATGTTGAGATTTAACAATGTAAACAAGCAAATTATTTAAAATAATTTTAACACAATGGAGAATGAAATTATAAAATTATTGTGTTAAAATTCTTTTGATTAATTCGCTCATTTACATTGTTAAATCTCAATCTCAAAATGCGTGAAATTTAGTTTGTTGCGTTTAATTTGATACGGAGGTAGTACAAATCTAGCAAAGATCTTGAATTTGACAGAGAAGTATATGCAAAAATCAAGCAAAACTACTATTAATTGTATCATCTTTGATCAGTAAGGATTATTTAGAGTGACTTTACTACTTTAGCATACAATCACCGAAATCTAGAAATCAAACAATTGCCTTTCYTATCAAAAAAATGCACATAAACCCRTATGGAAATTTTCCTTCCAACCATTACAGCTTTTATAACAAATCATTTTAAACCTTTAATCAGAGAAGGATTTCATTCAAGACATATTCACATTAAGATACTACATGAAATAAATAACTACTTCCGGTGCTTTACAGGGTTTTTACATCAATCCCAGAATAGCCTTTTTCACAGCAGAAATCAAATGAGCCAACTAAAAACGAGCAAGACCTTTGAACACACTCCAATGAAGTTCAAGCTTTATTTTAGAAATACCAATTATACATATCAATTGTAATGATGTCAAATTTTACCTTTTCGTTACCCGCCCTCAGAGCAAGTCTATCAATAAGAGAGGWAGCAACTGATATCTGTCGTCTGGTCATATCTTTGCTGGTAAAATTCTTCGTGTACGCTGATCTAATACTTGTATATAATCCTGCACTTAACAGCAACCATTAAATGGCCATCCGCTGCTAAAAACAAATATATGAGCATGGAGGTTAATGTCCTAAAAATAAGCTACCTTTAGCTTCCTCGCTTTTTCATATTTCTCCTTACCAGTTTGCCCCTTCAATGTATTGCTGGCTGCCAAGAACACATATTTGAACTCTTTTGGATTTATGGGATCATTCTAAAATGCTAACCATGTAACTGTGTTGTCATGCCTTATTTCTTTCTAGCTGGCAAAGAAAGAAATATTTTGTATGCATATCTTAATAATTGATGATAAAGAAAGAATATTGACAAAAATAAATTGTGTCAGACAAAGCAACAAATAGATAAAGGATTAGACCACCACCTCTGCCAAGGGATAGGACATTCTGGAATCGGAGCATCCTTTCCAATATTTATTATAATGTCACTTGGATAAATTCTCTTCTTGAGTTTTCCCATCTTTACCATTAAAATTATAAATATMACCTTGAAAATTAACAAACTGAGCCCATTAAATGTATACTACAAAGAGGAGATTGTYACAACCTTAGGATGCTCGCCATGGTCCCTAAACAACCTAGGAGGCTCAACTCTAAAGTTGCCCACCTGTAAAAAGTTTCAATGACATCTCAAATTCAAAGTAGCAAGACACAACACATAAAAATGCTGCAGTGCTTAACCCAGAAGGAACAGGAAAACTAACTCCAGGTTGCCTACATCTAAAGGTATATCACCTTAAGAGGACAGAGCAAAGAAACAAAGTTGAAGTCATAAAGTTTGGTTACATGAGATAAGTTGTTACTGAAAAAGTAAAAAAAATTTTTTCCAACATTCTAAGTTTGTTCTCAGATCAGTAACACTAAAACTCAAACATCATATGCAATGATTAGATATAGGGTCACTGACTAATGATTATATAAGAATACCAATACAATGAATATAGCTTAAATTTATCGTTATCAAACCAATAACTAACAATCATAAAATTAATTCGAGCTCAAAACAAATTTATTATTAAAAAAAATCAAAAATTTTACCGCACCAGTAGCACGACAGAACAGAGGCGAGCTAGACAGGTCGTCAACGATGACGATAGAAAGATTCGAACGAAGAAGAAGATCTCTAGCGATGCTCAACCCGATAATTCCAGCTCCGACCACACAACATCGAATTATGCATCGCACAAACGCACTAACTTCCGATTTGCCGCGTCCTGAATTTACTTTATCTTGTTGGCTTGAGAAACATTGATAATGGCGTTGTTTTTTGGTTCGATGAACTGCCGAGTTTGATGAAGGGAATTTAATCTAGGTTTGGGGTTAAGGAAGAGGCTGATATTCAGCCATTTGTGTCTTCTTGAGGTAGTTAACTGCTGAAGCTGTTTTTTTCGGCCCAATTAATATACATACAAGGAAAAACAAGGGAAATCGATCAAACCCCCATTATAAAATCGATATTTTAAAAACTATTAATTGAAATTCTCATCAGGAAATTTAATTATTGTATAAAATGATATTTAAGAAAACACTTAAATCGAAATAGTATACTCACGACTGTAACTGAACAAGTGAAGATGATCGAAATTGAAGCACAAATTGAACGAACGCGCGAAATTGTATGAGTGTCGTATGGTGCAACTGAGAGGTCGTAGAGAATGAATTCGAAGTGGCGTGCTGAAGAACGAACGAGTGAATAGATGAAGGAGCCACTGCGACCAATTGAACGACAGTAATTGAACGAGCGAGATGAGCAAGGAAATGAAGAATTGAATGAGAGAAGAGAAAAAAGGCATTAGGGTTTTTCAAGATTAAGAAATGACGGTTTTGTTATGTTTGTATTTGTTTATTTTTAAGGTTAATTTGATTAATATGTTAGGGGCGGATGCAAATATTTGGAAGCGGTTTAGATTCAACATATCTGCACGTGCATGGCATGTGATTATTAAACAAGTTCTCAACACTTTTTTGTGTTCAARTTATCTCATCACTAAAATGTGTTGAGCTTTGTGTCAAAAGAACACAAGAAATTGAATTATTCTCAACACTTGTCACTTGTGTTGAGCTCAATGTGTCTAAAAAACACTATTTTTGTAGTAGTGAGAGTATATCAGTTGGTTATTAGCGACTATCGAATATGTTTGCTGATTACGCAGCGACTACAAGACTTAATCGCTGATTGTTTTATTTTCTCTCTACAAACTGAATTTGCAGCACAATTTTCTTGGCGTTTTTGCTTTCAATCGCTAAGGGTTCATGCGTTCAGCGCTCAGATAATTTAATCGCTAATAGCCCAACGATCAGATAATTTAATCGCTAAGAGAGCAACGACTTTAGCCCATGATTGCTAATTTCAATCATCTATTATTTTGATGAGTAATTGAATTCGTCTATCTTGATGATGCATCAATTATACTTAGTATCAAACTGATATATGAGCCTGAAAATAGTGTTACTGTTACAAGCAAGGCTTGACTATGAAAAAAGTGAGCAAGGCTCGAATATTAACCRAAGACTGTGAATTGGATTTTTAGCTCATTCATTCATGACCTATAAAGTCTGTTGTGTTTTACTTCATTGATTATATGAGATACAAAGGAGAAAAGAAAGTTTGAGATGAATAAATTGAAGAAAAGTCAGCGAAATAAGATATTTGTCGTTGAAAAAGGAGCGATCAATTGCAATTTACGCTAGTTATGCAGCGTTTAAACAATATGTTCGCTGCCACAAGAGCGACTATACAAAAGTGATCGCTAGTCAGGTAGCGAATAATTATATTGATCGCTAATATTTTTTTTCCACTTTTTTAAAAATCAAATCCTTTATTTATTTTTCAACAATCTCGGTTGTAATTCTTTATTTACCATGTGGGCTTAATGTGTTTATTAAGAATTCGAGTCTCGATTTCAAATTTGGGCTTTGAACCAATCTTTTGTAATATAAACCAATGAGTTTATGAATCAGACCAATGGTCATGTTTATGCACAAATAAAGTAAAGTATGTGCATCATAAGTCGATATGTTAATCAAGTTAGTTTTTTTAGTGGTGTTGATCAAGTTAGTTAGATCACAACTTTTCCCAATTGAAATCATAAAGAGTTTTCCAACAATCAAACGAAAATCCCATGGGACTCACGTTTGATCCAGACGCAAGTTCCATGGGTTTTTCGTCTGATTTAGATGCAGATCTAAAATAATTCAAAAAAATATACGAAAAGGGGACGAAATCGAGCACATACCACGCCTCCAGTTGCTTTCACTGTCGCCGAACCCACAACCGAGGAACCAACATCAATTGTTGGCGACAGTCCGTCCCCTACCGACGAAGGGCATGTAGCCGTCGCCAATGTCGACAAGGCTACTGCTGCCACCGCCTCTTGCTGCCTTTCTTTTCCAGCCACACCTGCTTCAATCGCTTCTCGAGTCTTCAATTTTATCATTGGTCTCTTTTTGGGTGGTGGATGGTTAACCATGATGTGGTGGTTATGGGTGAATTTGGAGTTGAATTTTGGAGAAAGAATATGTTGAGTGGTGGTAAATTTGGGTTACAGAGTGTGAGTGAGGTCGGTGCTTATTGAGCTGAGCAGCTCGTGCTCGGCTCGGTCAAAACTCGGTCAACGCTCGACTCGAGTTAGCTCGTACTCGCTCGAATAAGCTCGAAACTCGATAATTTTATAGAAAAATTAATGATTTTCTACATTATATTTTTTTAAAATAAAATTTTCATTGATACTTAACATAAAACTTCATTAATATACTATAAATGGAAAAGGTTACGCAAAGAATTGAACATATAGCCAACCATTTTCTCAAAAAATATAGGTTTCAAGAGGGCTAAAATATTAAACGAGCAGCTCGTGATCGACTCGACTCAGCTTAAAATCTAACGAGCACGAGTCGAGCACCCCCAGCTTGTGATCGACTCGCTCGATAAGCATCCCATAAGGGTTTTTTTTTGGAAAGTTTTGCAAATAAATTGGGGCAATTGTTAGTAATTACGGGAAAATAGTTGGTTCATATTAGAGATGAACCAACCCCCTTATATCTTGAAGAACACTAACGTAATTTCCACTTTAATTGAGCATGACTCCGTTAAATGTTACGCTGACTCCGTTTTTGTAACTCCTATAGTTAAAGTCAATGTATTTTCTTTAACCTTGGTTTGTTGCACTCCTTTGACTACCTTGGTTTTTCACTTTGAGAGAAATTCGAATTAGAGGAGACACTATCGCTGGCAATGGATGTTTCAATCGCATAGATGCTACAACCCCCACAGTGGATTGTCGATTTTGCAGTGATGTGGTTATTCTTTCGTTTAATTTCACTGTAAGTTTTGTCTAATTTGTGTTTTCGAATTATCAAGCGATTGTTTGGCATCGTAAATGTTTTGTTCGTTAAAATGTAGATTGTGACGTACACTTATTTAGGGTTTATGCATGTTTCCGAATTAGTTTGTTAATAGTTGTGTTGGCGTTGCGGCTTGATTGTGACATACAGTAAGTTAGGGTTTATGCAATTTGTCCCAATTATTGTGTAAATATTTGAGTTGGAGTTGAGGCTGACCTGTTGGTGTTGGTCGATCTGTAATTGTACACAAATATGTTTCGAATTTGAAATATTCCATGATGCTGTGCTATGTTGTTGTGCTTGTGGCGTTATAGCACTGATTTCTTGTAGGTATTCTTTGTGAGATGACTGTAGAATACAACTTATTCTAGTTTGTTTGAGAATGGTCATATTTTAAGATGCAATTGGTGTTCTGTTATAGGTTGCTGGTGGTAGTATTTATTTGTATCAATTTGGCTGTGGAGATGGTAGATGTAAATGGATATGTCCAGGATGTTGACGGCGTAGAATTGCACAATGCAGCAGCTGATAATGTAGGTGATAATGTTGGTTGTGGTGAACATGAAACTGTGGCTGAGCAACATGAGGTCTTATGTGCCAAGGTGACCTTCTGTTCTCAAATATCATTAATTTGTTCATGGTATTTGAAGACTTCTGGGAGTGGATGCTAATTTGTTATTGTGTTTCAACTGTGTTAAGTGTAGATTAAGAATAGGAGAAGTCCGAAGTCGCTCAACGATAAAGTGTATCAGGTATGGCTGGAGGCTGTGTTTGTGCTACATTGTGTACTCTGTTATAGTATTGCTTTGTAACTAGAGTTTTGGAATATGGTCTATTGCAGGGATATGTGTCTAGTGTAGGGGGCAATGTTAAAGATTCAGGGGAAGTGCGTAGGTTGCGTATGGTTTCACGACTTAGGGTAAGCAAGCTGCTAATAATTACAATTTGTGTTACAGATTTTAATATAGTAAATGTGGTAATGTTTGTTATGATGCCTAAATTGACATGAGTAGTTGTAATTCACCCAATAGCTTAAGAAATGTAATTCCTAGTTAGCGTTGTTTTTTATTGTAGACTATTGTGTGATGGAGTCTTATATTTTTTGGCAGCGACCGAATGTGATTTGTAGAGTTGAGACCTTTGGTAGGATATGTGGAGCGCTGGACGAAAGTAGGAAAAGGTGGGTGAGGGAAATGGGTTTTGGTGGTTTGCTGCATTTAGTTGGTATGAAGTTGCCTAGGTCGTTGTGTTATTGGTTGATGACTAGGATAGACCCTATGAATGAGCTTTTGGTTGTGGGTGGTAACAAGTATAGAGTATCGTCCAATCAGGTAAGATGGATTTTAGGTCTTCCTAAAGGAAAAATAACAGTTCCATTGAAATTTATTTTCGATGATTGTAGTAAGAAAGTTTGTGAATTTGAGAAGAAGTATTGTCAAGTTCGAAGAATTGTTGATAGTAGGTCTGGTGTTGTAGTCACGAAGAGGGACTTAGCCGTGACACAGTTTGTTGTTGATAGGTTGATGTCTCCCTTTGAGGAGGGTGAGTGTCTGGAGTTCAAGACGCTGTTTCTTTTGGCATCCATTCAATTGGTTCTTTCGCCAACTCAGTGTAGTAGACTTCCGAAAGAATTGCTCCCGGCTTTGGGGTGTGCTGCAGATTGTCGTAGTTACAATTGGTGTAATTTTGTTGTTGAGAGGTTGATGTGTAGTGTTAGGAGGTTTGGGAACCGGTTTTACAGGGATGGGTTTGCTGGTGGATGTGGTGGGTGTACGTTGTTTCTCGTGGTAAGTACTTATGTTACCTTAAAATGTAGTTCATGATCATTATTTTATTTTGTGGTTGTTTAATTTAAGTTTTGCTGGATTGAACAGATCCTGTACTTGGACAGGCTTGATCGCAATGGTGTTCTCTGGGGAAGTTTTCCTAGGGTTAAGGTGTGGACAACAAACAAGATGAACAAGGCTTGTAACGCTGATAGACCTAGTTGTGAGGTTGATTACGGGCACGTGGGGGTGTGTGGTCTATAAACTTATACTCTTTTCGGGTCCCTTTTTTGTTGTTAATTAACTTGATTGTAAACAAAGTTACATCTGTACGTGAATGAATAACTTGGTCCATGTTCATGGTGGTGTACGTGTGCAGGTGATCGACGTGGCTTACGGTGAAACACACCCGCGTGATGCTAGGAATAAGGACCTTCTGCCAGATGATGATGATGGACTTATTTGTTGAGTTGGTGTAGTCGGTTGTTGTGGTTTATTTTTGTATTTGATTTTAGATGGTTATTTGTGACTGTGTAAAAATTGTTACGTATTTACGTATTTTGAAGGGAAATAATTAGTATTCTATGGTTATTTAACGTATTAATGTTTATCCTTATGTTGCGTCCATTATTGTGCTGATTAGGTACCATTTAGATGGTGGAGTGATGGGCCAATTTCATAAGTGGTATTAAAAAAGATTGTGGTGATGGGTTTTTGGCCCAGAACTAGAGACAAAGTTAGTAACTGGGCTGGAAGCCTTTGGTTCCAACAATGTAATTGAAATCATTAGTTAAATTAGCAAGTAGGAATTGGGCTGGTGGCCTTTGGGCCCTAAACACAAAACAAAAAGTTTTCATGACCATTGGGCAAATATAATAAACATAATACACATACTCTGATACTTACTAAAAACATGCAACATGTTGATAATCATACAAATTGTGTTGGATGGATGTCGTCCATCATTCATGGGCCATCATTACTAAAAACTAAATGGGCTTTCAACAAAAACAACTAAACATCCTGGTCAATTGGCAGTACCCAAAAGCATATATCAAAGCCCAATCTTAACCCAACATCTAACCCCCTCATTATTGACCCTATGAGAATTCCAAAAAAAGTCATCCAAAACCACAAAAAGAACATTACAGCACAGGTTCATCCAAGCCAACACTTTCGCATACGAGGTTCCTAGTAATCGGAAGACCCGAGGGTCCCAGATGATTGAGCGGGGTCTTTTGTTTGACAATAGATGATATCCTCATTCATGAAGTCGGCCTCCGCTACAGTTTTTTTGTGATCTACGGATGTCCGCTCCATTGTAGACTAGGACAAAAGTGTCCGGATCCTTCTCAGCGAAAGTGGCCCACAATTGGTGTAGTTCCTCCATTGTCAACGTTAGCGGTGCCATGTGCTGTAGGCTGATTTGATTCTGAGGCATCATATCTTGAATTGTAACAACCTTGTACCGAGTGTCGACGTTTATGAACGGGTCCTTCAATTTTATTAAAAAAAATCGAATGAAACATCATATAGATAGACTTTGTATAACTGAAGGCAAGTTAGTCAACAGCAAATTTAAAAAACTATGAAAATTTATTTCATGTTCACAATCTGTCAACAAAAGCCAAATATTAAAACCCGTAATAGTATGTGTGATTATTTTCAAAGTGTTGTTTAACACTTGCAGATTTCTAATCCATCGAGTATGACATTATAATAATAAGATAAGTGGAGTTTTAATCAGGTTCATAATTTTTTCCCTAAAATGCTGCAATTAATTGCACTATTTGTGCATTCATTTGCACTGGACATCAAACAAAAATCCTTAACTAAAACTATGCTCAAGAAACCAATTTTGCAATACTAAATTTCAGCAGTTCATGTTTAGTCAACTGTTGCAATGATCATGCCAACCAATAAACATATTTCAGTCGTTTTGCTATTTGATTAATTAAAATTTAATTGGTTTCTTCCTGGAAAAAAATAACAAATAAATGAAGCTTACCACTCCCTCCACAAAGATGTGGTCACCATCCTCAAGTCCATTGCTTTCAGTTGTCCCTTGCTTGTTTAGCTCTTTGCCATCTTTGAAAAGCTTGATGTCATGGGGGCAAACATCAATGCACTTTGTATAATGCTTGCAAGGGTACCTCAGAGTGGTACCGGGTTTCATGACGAATGACAAGCCTCTATCACCGGTGTTGCTACTCATGAGTGTGATATTCATGTCACTCCTATCATGCCCAATGAAGTGGAATTTTTGAGCCGACGAAATGTGACACGCAGAAGAACTCCCCTTGTGTGGTTTTTTCTTGTTGGCCCTTGAATGAAGCCTGCACTTCCTTTTCCTCTCTGAATGGGGTTCACCAGATTTGTGTCGGTGTTGTTCCACACCCGGATTGACAGGTGGGAAGATCATTGCAGCACTGTTTGTGTTTTCAGAGGAGCTTATGAGGTTGATGTATTTGGGGTCTACTTTCAGTTCAGGGTTGGGTTTTGGTGGTGCTTTGTTTTTTGGGGTCTGTCTTTGTTGAGTTGCGGAGGATGGTGGAAAGGGACCGAAGTCAATCTCCCTGCAAACTGGGTTTTTGGGTTGTTTTTCTGGTGGGGATGAAACTGAATTTCCTGAATTTGCCATGGGTGGTTGTAAGGATACCTAACTGTTAACTACTAAGGTTGAATGAGTTGCTAACAAAGCTTGCTTGTGTGTGTATATGTAATACCAGGGTTGTTTGTTTTGCTTTATTATCCAACGGACAGTTGTACTCTACTCTTGGGATGGAGCACAACTTAAAGGAAAAAATGGCAGTGTTCTGTACTCATTTGCTAGTGTTTGAAGTGTTTTGAGCAGTCTACATTTCTAGCTAAGTGAAGTGTTGTTGAGTATGAAGTTATTTGTTACTGTCATTGATTGTGACTACACACTATTCCATAAAGTAAAGTTGTAAATTGTTTATTTTACAATTTCCTTGTTTTTTTATATTATCATGCCCTGAGTTGCTTTTCTATGAGGAGAAATGTACGGTTTGCTTATATTATGCAGCAAGTTTATTAACTTGTCAATTTAATTTACCAAATGCAAGTTCTCTAGTTCAAAACGAGTATACCACAAAAAGTCAGTTGTGTTTAGGACACTGATTTCGTGTTTTAATAATATAAATAGCTCTAATACAGTAAGTTATTCCACCATTATTTGAGATCTTAAAGCCTCCCGAATTATACTTCTTGCTTAACAACAACTACAGGAAGTAATGGAATGAAGTCGATGATATGTTGTTGTAGTATTTCGGTCCCTCATTTAACAAAGTCGTTTTTAAATTTGGCTACTGTTTAACGGGCCTTTAAAGTTGTCGTTGTTGTCAACACTAGAAAATTACCATTTGTTAAGTAATGTTTTCGTTTAATTTTTCATTTTCAACTCGAACAATAATACATAAAAAAACTCTTTTTATACATAGAATTAAATATTAGCGTTAGCTCCGATTCATACGCAGCTAAATCCCACAATATCTACTTATGTATCGTTATAAATTAACCCTTTCTTCCCTTTTTTGTAATTATGGTATAATAAATCCAATGGTATAATGTCATTCACGTACTCGAGTTCTTGATGCCAGAATATGTGTGACATCAATTCCAGTTGTACTCCGTTGTATCCGTTGTAAGTATTGGAGTGTGGTACGTATTGGACTCCTATCGGTCGTTCAATTAATTAAATTGAGTTTAAGTCGTAGTATTTGTTACAACTATAAATCTTATAGATTTTAACATTAGAATCAAACAACTCTATAAATTTTACTAATAGGCGATCCATTCCAAGAAATGCGCTAGGTGTCATTGAATAGTGTTTGTATTCGTATTGAGTAATCAATGCTTGATATACAAGATAATAAAAGATTAGTAATTATTAGATTAATAAAACATGTATCAATTTCGATAAAAGGGAAAATTACTATATAATACACTTTCAAGATTTTTCATCGCAACGTCAGGATTTTATCATGTCACATCTTATTAAAATTTGCATTAATAAAAGCATGCTTAGTGAATTAATAATATACAAAGTTTTTTTCTTCTTACTAATACACGTTTTGCTTTGAATATAAATGAGAATAAAATTTATAATTGTTTAAAGTAAGAATAAATGAGCAGAGGATGTAATGTAGATAATCTAAAAAGGAAAAACAAAGGATTGTCATCAATTCGATTAAAATTACATATCTGTTAATTAATATAGTTCATTGAGGTTACTAAAGCTGCAAAGTAAGACTAAAACAAATTTTAGTAACGGTACATGTAACACGGGATTGAGAATATTCGGATTTGGGGATAAGAGTTTAGGGTATCAGTTTTGGTGTATGGGGTTTCGGGACTGGGGATTGGGGTTGAGGGTTAACGTTTTAGGGTTTAGGGTTAGGGATTTGGGGTTTGACTTAAGGGGTTTTCATTTTGGGGTTTGGGTTTTGGTATTGTGTGTTAAGGTTTAAGGGTTTAACGTTTGAGGTTTGGGGTTTGGGAATTGGGGTTTCACTTTAGGGGTTTCACTATTGGGGTTTGGGGTTTGGGGTTTGGGAATGAGGGTTAAGGTTTTAGGGTGTATCGTTTGGGGTTTGGGGTTAGGGAGTTCTTGTTTGACTTTAGGGGCTTCACTTTTGGGGTTTTGGGGTTTGGGATTTGCATTTTAGGGAATGGGGTTTGTGGTATTTTGTTTAGGGGTTTGAATGATTTGGGGTTTGATCGACGGGACTCATCAAAGTCCAATGTTCGTGATTAATTTGTTAGTTGGGTGTTGTTTAATTTGAGATACTATTTACCAAATCAATAAAAATCATTTACAAGCACCAATGCACGACAACCTTGTTGCGCTAAAATTTAAACAGGACGCATTTTAACTATTTCACCAAACAAACGTCAATGATCCTATTATTCAACAGGTATTTGTAGTTAATACAATAGTAGTTTAAAAATATAATGGTTGAGTCATGTGTGTATTTAATTAAGGAACCAATTACAAATTGGAATTTTCCTCAATGACGGTTTTTTTAACTTAAATAATTTACTTGAGAACAATAATATAAATTACAAATAATTCAACAACTCTTAATCAGGATCGCCCCTAGGATGGGGCGAGCTGGGCCCACGGCCAGGGCACAAATTTTTTAAAAATGTTAGCTTTCAATTTGAGGAGTATAAAAATAAAATGGATGATGATTCTGCATTTGAATAGCAATTGAATAATTCCGGTTCTTATTCAGTTATATATTTATATCTACCCATGAAATGAAGGACCATATCACTACATTCTTTCCACTAAAGTCATTGCATAAGGAAAATCGACATTATTATCAGTAGTCAAACTCTTCTAGAATATCCTTCAACATGTAACAATAAATAAAGTAAAGCGAGATGTTGTTAAAATCGTCATAATGATATGATGAGTACTCTTGTATATAATTAAAGATAATTGACACCTAAATTGAGCATTGACATATGTGCGAAGAACAAGTTTCAGGAAATTCCTGGAAAAGATCGAGTACAATGAACATATGATTTATTTCAATTGATTAGTTTAAAAATATATGTATACCTCATACTATTTAATTTTTTTAATATCTTTTGTATGTACATTAATACATGAGGTAATTGCATTTTTTTTCCTTTTTCAAATTCAACTAATTTGACACGAATTACATATTTCAAGACACCGCGCATAGTTTTTGTAATAAACAAATTTAAAGATAATAATATTGTAAAAATGTATTAATGATTATCATTTAAAAAAATCGGAGATATTTTTTAGCAGTTAGTATTGCATGTCTTCATTTTAACATACTGAGATTGAGTTTGTTGTCGTTAAAAAATTACATTTAAACTAGTTTATAGGGCCCGTTTTCATTATTTCGGCCCGAGCCCATTAAATCTCAGGTAAAACCCTGCTAATCCTATTATTAAAAGAAAAGTTGTTTTTGTTGTGAGGGCTTGAAATCATGAATGGAGCAATTTTGTGAGCTCCCTCCAAAAATCCTTTGAAAATAAAAAAAACTACCTTCACACTTCCTTCTAATACATTGGTAACTTCCATCCTAAATATATATAGTGTAAGTTAAACAGCCAAAAAAAACAGAGTCACGTTTACTAATCTATCACAAATGTATTTTATTCAAAAAAAAAAAAAAACACTAATCTATTTTCACATCTTTTTATTTTGTCTTACAAGTTTTACCATATGCTTTTATTTTAGGAAAAATTCATGTGAATAATCCCACCTTTTGGTGGTCTTCCCTCAATAATCCGATCTATGAGAAATCCCAAAATAATCCAACCTTTGTTGCTAATCTTCATTTAATCCACTAATTGATTTGTTTACCTGCTAATCTAAGTTAACCCCATATTTTTAGCCGGTTACATTACAGCCCACGCACCACCACCATTACTCCAAACAACCACCACCATTACAGCCCACGCACCACCCTATCTCACAGCCACTCGTGCCACCATCGCAGCCTCACCCAATCGCAACCACCATCGCACCTCACCCAATCGCAGCCCACGCACCACCCTCACTCACAGCCGCTCGTGCCACCATCGCAGCCTCACCCAATCGCAACCACACCATCGCACCTCACCACCCAGCAGCCATCCCTTCTCTCAGTTCCACCCAGCCATCCCCTTTGTCGAAAACCCTCCTTTTGGCCAACGCACCACACCAGCACCACTCCCCTCCTTCGCGCGCACAACAACAGAAAAAGGGTGGTCGAAAACCCTATTTCTCCATTGCACCACCCTCAATCGGTTGAGGGTTTCGAGTGATTGGTCAATCGGGTGAGGGTTTCGAGTGTGATGTTGGTGGTCTAGTGCGTGGGTAAGGGTGGTGGTCGAGTGCGTGAGTGAGGGTGGTTAACTAGGTGAGGGAGRGTGTTCGATTGGGTGATGAGGCTGCGATGGCGTGAGTCAGGGTGGTCAACTAGGTGAGGGAGGGTGTTCGATTGGGTGAGGCTGCGATGGCGTGAGTGAGAGTGGTGCGTGGTCAGTGGCATGGTGCGTGAGTGAGGGTGGCGGTCTTGGGTGGTGCAGCTATAGGGGGTGGCGGTCTTGGGTTATCACTTGTGAAGAGGATGAGTGATTTCCAAAAAAAAAAAAAAAAAATTAAAAATAAATATAAATATAAAATGTGACCTGATTAGCAGGTCAAAGGTAAAATAGTATAATATGGGAAGATCATGGGTAAAGGTTGGATTATTTTGGGATTTCTCATAGATCGGATTATTGAGGGAAGACCACCAAAAGGTGGGATTATTCACATGAATTTTTTCCTTTTTTCAAATGGTGCACTAAGACAAACTATTTTTTGACAATCTATTTAAATAAATTTTTTTAGGGATTTATTATATGTCCTCTAATCATCTATATTTGTTAATTGAGAAAAGGAGCATTTAAATAATTTAATCTCCAAAAAAAAATATTTTCTTTTTCACCTGTTAATTCATAAGTTTGGAGTATATAATTTAAAGTCAATTAGAAATAATTTTGGAAAAAATCTTGAGTTTAAATTAAAAACTATTAAATTATCAATTGCTTAAAACAAATAAAATACTTTGTGTTTCTATATATATTATATATATATATAATATTTATATATATATATATATATATAGTAATACTTTTATGATAAATTTGGGAATATATCCAATTTGTTGTAATTTATTGCCAATTTAATATTTTTAAAATCATATTACAGGTTATACTACAAAATAAAGAGTATGCAAAAATAGTCAATTTATATATATCTTTATTTCAATCCATGAGTATGTAAAATGAACCAAATTGATTTTTGGAACAAATTGCATGCTGTTTAACCACAATCCATTGTGAAAAAAATTCAAAGTTTAATAGTCATTGGTCGAAGCGCGATAAGCACGTATTGCAATGTCATTCGCTGCTTTATTATATCAGCGGGTCGATGAGTTGTCATAAATCTGACCGTAGATTTCCATATCAAGCTGAAATCCTTTTATTTAGGATGATTCACATAAATTTTTCATTCACAATCCCCGCCAAAACTAATTTTTGTTGAAATCCATTTTCCCGCTACTGACTCAAACCTGAAAATAGCAAAACTCAACTATTCTTATAAGATTGATTTCTCGCTCCATGTGCAGTTCGGGTTCCTCCTAACACCCATATCAATTAGTGTCAATCCGTATTCCAATGAAACAATGTCCTCAAATAACATTCCTGACGGAAACAACCAAAATCCCGAAATAATCAAACACATGGCCTCATTGAATCGCAGGGGTAGGGAAATCAATTTCAGGAATTACTTTTATTATGTTCCTACTTCCAGTGGGAAAAGGTTCCTTACTCCTGTTGAATTATTAGAGATTGTTCGGTACCCCAACGGACACTCTATGAGAAGCATGACAAACCTTCGAATGTCGTTGGATTCCGATCCGAATGGTGAAGGTGTACCAGCCCACCTCCCGAATTTGACCGACATGCATGGTTTCGTTAATTTGGAAGAGCTGGAGTTGAAGTTGGATGTTATTGGGTTGGCTTTGCAGGAAAGGGAAGCAAACAACTTTGGTTTTTTCGATTTATTTTGGGACCCTGTTCCACAATTGGATTTGCGAGGACCTACTTACTACCTTCGTAAAAGAGTGGTTGAATGTCAAATAGGATCACACTGAGACGCTATCCAGGTATTTCGTTTGCAAGATAACCTTTCGTTGCTTAGTTTTACATTTGAGAGAAGAGTATACATTTCCAATCAAATGGTATATGTCCATGTTCTTAAGATAGTCAGTAACTACTCCGCAAGTAATTCGAATCTTAAAAATGGTAGAGTTGGTGTCTGGAATTGTAGGGGGGCATGTCGTCCCTCTTTCACCGAGAACCTTAAGGCCATTTTTATGGTCCACAAACCATCACTCATTTTAATTACTGAAGCCAGAACATCAAAAGCAAACTTTGAAGTAGTCTTCCGAACAATAGGATTTGAAATGGGTTGGGACATACTCCCATCCGATGGTCTAAACAGGGGTACAATAATGCTTTGGAACAATGAATACCTCGAAGGATCAATGGTCGGTCCTACAAATGAACATCCAAACACAGAGCATGGAAGTATCAAGGTATATGGCTATACTTTGAACTGAACTGTAGATTCAAATTTAGATTATTTTATGTAATTAATTAATTTTGGTTTGTTGCAGGTGGTATGCAATCATGTTGACTCCTATCGTACTAAGAATTCTTGAATGCAAAAGTGGGTTGTCATTCTCAGAACTCGTAGGTGTGGTTGTATTCAGTGGAATGCATTAGTTGTGTTATTTTTCTCAATCTAAGACAATGTTGATTCATTAGTGATTTTCATTATGTTTACTAGCTGCAATGTGATTTGTTTTGTGATTGTGTAGTTATGCCGTTTTTTATTCGATTATATGGTTATAAATGCGGTGGTTGAATTTATTGTGCTGATGAGTTGTTGTAGCTACAATCTGGTGAGGCAGTAAATGCTTTTAGGTGAATGGTGTTGGCTCACTGAATGATTTTCCTTATAAGTAGTTCAGTGGCCAGGAGTTAAACACCAAGTCCCAAAAAATAAACCTTTACACACATCCGCAATTGTATACTTTACAGAGCTAAAGAATTCCTTCACAAACCATGAACAGACAGAATTTTAACACATGGTGCACTCCTTTAGATAGGTTACTGCAATGGGGGTTTCGAACGGGCAGTGTGTACGAGTTGGCCGGGGAAAGCGGGTCGGGAAAAACACAAGTATGCTTACAGGCCATGGTTGCTGTCCAACTACCGGAGGAAGTTGGGGGACTACAAGGTTCTTCGATGTACATCCACAATCACGGTAATTTCCCTGTAAGGCGATTGAGTCAAATGTGTAACAACATTTCAAACATGTTTGGTGGGATCCCAAATCCCATGGACTATATAAACGTAAAAAAAATTCATGAAGTTGAAGAGATGCGAGGATCCATGAGTCAAATAGAGATGATGTTAGAAAACAATGAGGCTATGTCTTTGCTCTATCGTTTAATTATTTTCGACTCAATCGCTGGTCTTTGCCGAGGGGAATTTAGGAACAATGCGATAGAGTTAGCTAGACGGAGTAATTTTCTAAATTACTTTGGTTGCAAGGTAAGATTTTTAGCTAGAAAGTTTAACATTGTAGTACTTTTAGTGAATGAGGTTTCTGACGTAGTTCCATCGCTTGGCACTCCAAATGTTATATTCTACACTTCAGGCCGTCAAGTTACACCTTCTTTGGGGCCGCAGTGGTCGCAATATCTGAGCAGTAGAATATTCTTATGCATTGAGTATGACAACGATGGAAGACTAAAAAGGTTTGCAAGTAAATACAATGGCAATCTAGACCAGAAAGAGTACTTTAGAATCACATCCGATGGTATATCCTAGGGTATCTGCAACGTCGTATTTTTTTGCAAATTGTAACGTTGTTAAATTGTTTATTTCGTTTGACTGATCAGTTGAATGGAAAATTTGGTTTATGAAATCATTGAACATGCTACTAGCCCATAAAATCTACTGACCCAATACCTTTGGATTGGGCCACGTCAATAAGTATTCGCTTAGTGTTTAGTAGGCCCATAACAATACGTTGGCCCAATTTTCCTAAAACTACAAACAAGTGGGAATTGTCAAACGTTTGATGACAACTTCTAGAAATCCTAATAATAAGCAGCCCAATTGAATTTGGGTTTTCCAATAGTGGGCCTTATTATTTCTGCTTAGTTATACCCAGGGAAGTTGAATTTCGTGAAAATGTCCAACTACGTGTGTGGACTGGGCCTTAATCGTGTATGTCGAACAACATCCTGGTTCATACAAATAGTTCTCCTCTGAATCAACTTCAAACATAAGTACATTACACTCTCAAAAACTGAATACATAAGGTGATTAGAATGAGGGAGTCCTTGATTTCTCTGAGAACGACATGATACTGAAATGGTTGCAAGAACAGTGCAACCACTAGGACAACGACCGATGTAAGTTTTGAAGGAAGATACACCTGAAACCAAATAATTAAACAGATTAGGCATATTAGAATTAAACACTACAGGCAGCTAGATTAAATGATGACAATGATATTACCATTTAACATCATTAGTACGAACAATCATTGACGCAATTATAATGTAATTGTTGATTATTTAAAGGACAGAAAGTAATTCTATGTTCCCAGTATCCAAATCAATTTAAATGAACAAAGTGTTAGGCATTAATATTGCTTGTCAACCAAACATGATAGATCATTTGAAAAAGAAAAATCCTTATGACTGTGCTAAACCGACTTACAAATTCAATTAACAGGATCACCGAATGCAACCCCGTTCCTCGAAGCGAACTCATCTTCTCCTGCAATCACAGTATTTTCATCTTGAGGACCATCTGAAAAAGTGACGGTTTTCCGTCTTTTCACCTGAGTAAAAAACCATTAAGAAAAGTGAGTACTGACAATCAAATAAGTGAAATAACATGCACGATTATACTACGAATTGAAATTCAGTTAGCCAAACTTCAACACCCACGGTTATTTTCTGAGGTCCGGTTGGAGGGCTCTGCTCGGTTTGTTGCAACACCTACATTGAAGTATAGTCCGGAGTTA
Source organism: Bassia scoparia (assembly GCA_008642245.1). NCBI lineage: Eukaryota > Viridiplantae > Streptophyta > Magnoliopsida > Caryophyllales > Amaranthaceae > Bassia > Bassia scoparia. The sequence continues at coordinate 1,977 of SNQN01010811.1, read as the reverse complement.
TAACATACTGAAATGATCCAAAATAAAATAGTACCAACATAGTCAGGATGGTTAAAAAACTTGAATAAAGCAATATACACAAACCAACCTCTCTGATAGGTACACTATCCTTTCTTGGTCTGCCCCGTTTCTTCTTGACAGCTTCCGCACCAGTAATATCAACGCTAACTGAGCCAGAACTACCCATCTGCGAAACGCGCCATCCGGTTTCTGACAATGTTTTGAACCTACTTACCCTAGGCCTTCCTCTTTTCTTGGGAAGGGGCGGATCAATTATATCAACACCGGCTTCATTAAGAGCACTAGTAGGAGTTCCACACACATTTTGACTACATTGAGAAACATGACCCGGAGAAACACTATCCCTCAAAGGAGTACCGGCTAAATGCGTAGTGGCATTTGACGTTTGCTCCAAGCCGTTTGAAGAGGCAATAGACTTGCATGTAGTTTCATCGAGATCGTCATCATTATGATTCTCTTCCTCTGCAATCAAACCACGAACCTCTTCGAACGTTTTTCTCGAGTTCCTTATAACTAAATTGGTACACCTTTTTCGATTCCGCAGCGGCATCAGACAACTCATCGAATACAACTACCATTTTTTCCAGTCGTTTGACCTCATCTGTTCGAGTTACATCATGGAAAGCCACTCTCACAGACGTATGCCTACGAAAGACATCCTTCCGCCATCTCCTTAAAATAAAACTTTCGGGAATGTTCTTTATGTGAAGCTTATCGTACAAACGAATTAGATGGCGGCACATTATGCCATCAATCTCGAACTTCTTACAAGAACAACTAGCAAATTGAGTTTCAGTGTTAAATTTCAAACTGTAGTAAGTATGATCATCAAGCAACACCTCAAAGTTGTATTTCTTCTTGTTACCATTCTCCAGGTCACCGGCAGAAGTTTTCCTTTTTGGCTTTACCCAAACACGATCCTCAACCAAGAACTCCATGTTCTTGTCATCCAACTCCCTCTCATCATTGACACTCACATAGGTTACCCTTTCGCACTGCAATTGCAATGCCCTGAACTTCGTTGCAGTGTATATCTTCCTAAACATGCGTTCTGCGCTATATCCTGTTGAATAGCCACGACAACATTTGGCATTTGTATCATCCGCAAATTTCTCCTCCTTGATGCGACTCTCCACAGCAACTATGTACTTTTCCCCTAAGTCACAAAACATTGTGTTCGGCCCCACAAATTTGTCAAAAAAGTTGTGAATGCTCTTAACTCTCTGAGTCGATCGCATCCCTGCCCAAAAATAGTCACTCATAAAACTTGGCACCCACATTATGCGCTCATCATAACGATTTTTCAACCACTCGTTCGTTTGAAGGTCGTACTCATCTATGAATGTCGCCCAACGTTGATCAAAGTCTGTTTCATTAACACTGTTGTACACAACATCCAACAAATCGTCCCTAATATCTTCATACCTACATCAAACCAAAATTCTATAAAATGGGTTTTCATTGTTGTGTGCATATTTGTTTTCAGGCCAACCAACACTATCGTCACAGCACATTCACTACACATCGACATACTTAATGAATATACACAACAACACAATTTTAATAAACAACAACAAAAAAAAATACATAAAAAAGAATCAACAATTGAACAGTGCATTAATTTTTGGGTAATTAGAAGCATAAATAATCTGTTATTAGTAAACCTTGTACATACTACACTATAACCCATCCAAAACAGACCTGTAACATTACTCGACAACGACACTGAAGGTTCTGAGATACTCAAGAGGGGGGGTGAATTGAGTATGRTCGACWATGACCAATTTTTCTTTTTGCTTTTGATCTTATAATAAGGAACCAGTTGGGCTGGTTCCTATACGCAGCGGAATGTAAATAAAGCAGTAAAAGAACACACAGTATTTAACGAGGTTCACCCAACTCTGGGCTACGTCCTCCTACCCTAAGCTCTTTTATTCATCAACTCTGAAAAACAAA
>SNQN01010810.1:0-20779 GCA_008642245.1 Bassia scoparia | reverse complement strand
ATGTTTTGGAATAAACTAAGCATGTTCGTCCACTCATGGCATCAATGAAAAATTGGTATTAATGATATATCAGTTACGAACTGTTTATAATTTGCTGTGTTCATTTATTTTTATGCTGAAAACAGGAAATGAAGGGGGAAAATTCCCACCAATAAATTGCAACCCAAAATGTTCAAAGAAATTCATACGTTGCCAATAAAATCAAGAATCAGAATTAAGATAGCAAACAAAGACTACAAAGAGACTGGACCCAAACAAATCGAAAGAAAAAAAAGGGAAAGATGACTCACATCAAAATGAGAGAAAAAGGGGAGAGGGTACCTTGTACATTGGAGTGCCGGACCTACATCTATTCTCACAAATACATAATATAATAAGTAATAATAAACATATAATAATGAATCAATACATAAATAATAATAAAAAATTAATATATAATTAATAATTAATAATAATAATTAATAATAATAATTAATAAATATAATAATAGATAATAATGATAATGAATAATAATAATAATAATAATAATATATCAATAATAATAAATCAATAATAATCAAATAAATAATAAATAATACATAATAACAATAATATAATAATAACAAACTAAAATAACAAACGAAATAATATAATACAACAACAAACACAAGCAACAACGGGAACACAACAACAACAACCAACAAACAACAACAACAAAAACGACAACGACACACACGCAAGCAACGACAACACAACGACAACGACAACAACGACAACGACAACGACAAACGACACGAAAGGGACAAACGACAACGAAACGACTACAACGACAAGGCGACAACGACACGATACAGACCAAGACTAGACAGACATGAACAGACAAAAACAACAACAACAACAACAACAACAGTCATACATATAACATATACAATCTATCATATCATAACATTAATACTATATACTAACATTACATAAAACACATTATTAAACCGAACAGATATAATATAATATACACATATACATATAACATATACATATAATATACATTATACATATACATATACAATATCATATACATAACATATACATATACATATACATTACATAAGTACTTGGAGGAACCAAATGGTATCTATAATGATATTTTTTAGACATACATAATTCATGGTGTTGATAAATGGCGATTTTAGTTGCAACCGCATTTTATTTGATGCTATATAATATTTTAGAGGCAAATATAATCTACACGATGCTAAAATKGCTTTTCGAGGCATTCATAATGTCAGTAATGCTAAAACGTAACTTTAGTGACAACGATAATCTATTTGATGCTAAAAAATATTTTAGAGACAACRCTAATCTACATGATGTTAAAATGTTGTTTTAGAGGCAATTATAATATAATGGATGCTAAAAAGGTAACTTTAGAGGCAACCATAATCCGTGGGATGCTAAAAATGTTATTTTAGAGACATCCAAAATTTAGGTGATGCTAAGAARTTAATTTTAGAGACAACCATAATTTATTTGATGCTAAAAAATATTTTAGAGACAACCAAAATCTATATGTTACAAAAAATGTGGTTTTAGAGACAACAACTTCGAAATGTTACAAAATAGAAATTTTAGAGGCAAAGAAAAATAAACTGCCCCTAGGCATGTGCCTCTACATCTAATTTTTGTTGTAGTTCTAGGAGGTAGAAATAAGACAAAGGGATAGAAATCTAAATGATGACAAAGTACAGGAAGATGATCTGGCTCTTGCTAAAGTGAAGAGAAAAGTCARGAAGAAGGCTAGGTTAATCCGAGAAGCAGCTACTAGCTAATTACAAGCAAATGTAGTTCATGTGGATGAGGGGACCTTGCAAAAGGTAATGCTTAAAGAGATTCATTTGAAGAGTAAAAGTAACTAAAGAGAGCGAATTCAACAAAGGGAATCCCAAATGAGAAATCCATTTTGGGTTCTATCCGGACATAGAGGTCAAAGGGAGATGTTCTCGATGCCAGCCTCATTTGGCCTAGGTCTTGTCTAGACAGAAAAGTTACAGGAAGGAATTCCTATAACCCAGCCTCATTTGGTTTGGAGTCAGAGAGAGAAGTTGAGAGAAGATGTTCTAGAGACCTAGGCTCATTCAGGTAGGAAACAAGTGAATGAACCTTGTGGAGGAAATTTGTTGTCGGAGCCTCATTTGGAAGCAGAAGTTTGTTAGCGAGAGACAACTCAAGGATAATCCAAGAACTTGCAGATTGTCAATATTCAGAATCACCCATTGGTTAGAGACTTAATGGAGGATCCTATTGAAGAAGAACTGGCTAAACATATGATAGGAAGTTTCGCAAAAGATGTTCTGATGATTGAACATGTGTCTGATGCGGATTTAATGGACTATGGTTTGGAGTGTTTGGATTTGGCAGTGGAGCATGCTAAAATAAGGCTTACCTCATTATCTGCAATACCTTAGCTTATTGAAGAAGAGACATGGTGAAGGTTTCCCAAAAGGTACTCAAGAGGGGATGAGTTGAGTGCCTATTAAAATTTTTCGATTTTGGATTGTTCTAGTAGAGTAGACCAGTTCGGCTAGTCTCGCAGYGGAATAAGTGTTGAACAGTACGTAGAACGATATCAAGCAATAGTAATAAAGACACACCAAATTTAATGAGGGTCACCCAACTCTGGGCTACTTCCTTCTACCCTAGTTACTTTTATTAAATCTACTCTGAAAYAACAAAGCAACCCTCACTCACAATGAATGTGAAATCACACACACAATGTCACCCCGCACTCAACCCAAGTGTGTTAATTTTGCACTTGAACTCACAAGCACTCGCTATTGAACTCTCAAAAGCTACCCAATCACCAACCCCTTCGTTGGTGATTTAATACAATGCAAATCTCCAAATTTTACTCACTCAATGAGTTTACAAGAGTATATGAATGCTCAAATCTTTTGTGCACTCTTTCTTTCTCTAAAAAATAAACCTTTTAAGAACGTGGAGAGAAGTGTTTTTTGTGAGTCTATATGCATGGATATTTATAGCCAAAGGCCTAGTAATTACTTATGTTGTAACTCTAGAATATAGGAGATGAATAAAGATATATCTATTCCCTATATTTTAGGAAAGTCCCATAAAATATTATTCCATACAAGATGATATAATATCTTATGTTACTTTAATTTCATCAAGTAATTACCATGTATCCAAACATATATTCCCACCAAATCATCTTGAAGTTTCCATAAAATCGTTTTAAGAAAACTTTCCAAAAATCTTTTCTTACTCGACAAGATGATTCGYRTTGTGAGAACAATACAACTGTTCTCCCAACTGGTAGGGTCAAAGTCAACCAACCTACTGGTTTAGTTGCCTTCAACTCTAAGAAAGAAAGTTTAAAGCGCAATGCCATTAACCAATAATACAAGCACTCAACAAACACATTTATGCACTTATACAACAAGAAGAATTATTTCTAATCTTGGAACTAATCTTCATTGTTCTTTAACTTCTCGAAGCTTCCTTGATCTTCATAGTAAGCTTGATTTTCTCGAGTCTTCCTCGAAGGACTTTCTGCTTCAATAGTTGGAATTTCTTGTATGCCAAACATATATTCAATTTGCACARTATAACTTGTTAGCGTACATGTCACTCTCTTTCAAGTGACCAAGAACAGTATCTCAACTGTTCAGACCAGCTGTATTCATCAGACCAATGTACCTGTTCTKGMAACTGTTTGTCATCACTCAAAATACTAGGGGACTCAACAAATTCCCCCTTTTTCGATGATGACAAACCCTGTGAGAAGTGCCTGCAAACAACAAGTTATATGCAAAAAAACTCTATCTCGATGGAATTATTTTTTCTAATTTTCATTTTTCAATTTTTTTTTTTCGACTCTAAGTGAAACAACCAACTAACTTGGTAATTTCCTATGAAAGCAATAAAAACAAACTATCCAGAATCATATTCTTTAAGAGAATCATCCAGATGTTTATTTGACTCAACTATATTAAACTACAACTATACTAAACTGACTCAATCTAAGCTAGACAAAGGCTTCCAGAACTTCTAATTGTTTTCCCCCTTTTGGCATCATTAAAAAGCCTTCAAAGAATTGAGAACATGCACAAGATATCATTTTCAATCCAAGGGTAACAACAACTACCAATTCATACCATAATCTGCATAAGCCTGTTAGTTTCACATTTCATAATCCCAAAACAAAATAAATAGGCAGAGCAAATAGTTCAGCAGAGTTAAACAAGAACCAAATTACATCAACAATGTCTTTTACAATGGGATGAAAAACAGATAACCAAAAGTAATTTCATAAAAAAGGGGGAGGGGAACAAAAGCTAGAATAGATCATCACTCATCATCATCATCCTCTTCATCCTCCATCTCGTCCTCTACAGCATTAGGATCAACACCCTTATCTTCCTCATCATCTTCAAGTTCCTCATCATCATCATTTTCTTCCTCATCTTGACTTCCATCTGCAGAAGAGTGGGTGGATTCCTCGAGGTCAGTCTCTTCATCTTCCTCAGACTGCTTTGCAACTAATCCCTTAGCAACAGAACCCTGACCAGCAGCAGCTGTAGATGTCTGTCCTRCAGCAGAAACAATAGTCTAAACAGTAGGAGTGGTCACAACCTTCTGACCAGTACCAACAACTACCTATCTTGCAGGTCCCTCAACCTTCATCTTAGCAACCCAATTCCTGGTTTCATTCAATTTATCCTCCAAACTCCATTTCCTCTCTGTTAAAGAAGTGGTCAGGCCATGCACTATTGTCACCAGCATCTCCAATGTCTTATCCGGCCTACTTCTCAATTTTCTCAAATAGTGGAGTGAGATCAGTAGATGTACTGGTCTCCTCCACTTTTCTTCTCTTAGGAGCAGGTTCCTTGTTTACAAGATTGAATGAAGAAACACTTTCTGACAGATTGAATGCAAGATTTTCATTATAGGTTCCCTAAGACTATTGGTTTTGAACCCTTCCCTAGTCCTAACAACCTTYCCAAACAGAAACTTCATGATTTCATCATGACCTACACYAGCAACAGTAGGCCAACCATCTGCACTATATCCAACATAAGCATCTTTAGGCACATTCAAAAACTCAGCCAATGAAGAAACAGACACATGCACATCTTTGCCATAAACATAGCTAACTAAACTCATATCGGGATATTGAAAAACATTAGCATAAAATTCTTTAACAGGCTCTACATAAGCCTTCTTGACAATCCTAATATGATTTAGCCAGCCCTGAAACTCTAACACTTGTTTCACCTCAAACAACGCAGGATATCCCAATAACCTTCTTCACAACAAAAACCAGACATAACAACTTTCTTAGAAGACTGAATAGTAGAAGGAGAAGCAACTGTTTTACCTTTAATAGACCGGGGAACAGGTGCCTTCCTCTAGGTTCCCTTGGGGGTATCAGTGTACTGTTCTCCTTCATTCATCGCCTTCTCTTTGTCCTTAATCTTGGCAAGTGAACCTCGAGTGGGCTTCCTCAAGACAACTCCTGTAACTCTAGCACCCTGAGTAACTCCAACAACTTTAGAGCCAATCTCAACCACATCGTCATCGTCACCCTCAGCTTCCTCTTCCTCTTAATCCCCTGTTGGTGGCTTCAAAAACTCAGACTCAAGAACCTCAGCTAGATTATTGGCATTAGAACCTTGTTCCCCCCTCAATATTCTCAACCTCAGCTGGTTTTGATTCCAGGATAGGGTTTTGAGCTGGTAAAGGAGTAGAAGAAGGTTCCGCAATTTTAGGGTTTATGGAAGGAGTGTGTTAGGATGGTAATGTAGGTTGAGATGGTGGTGGAATTGTGGTTTGAGGTAATGGTGCGGTGATTTATGGTGGTGGAATTGGTACTTGAGGTGATGGTGGAATTAGAGGTTGATTTTATGGTGGTGAAGGTGGAGTTTGAAGTGGTGGACAAGAAATAGTGGTTTTTTTGGTGTCGATGGTTGTTTCTGAATGCTTAGTGGCCACAACCGCCTCGGATTGTGAAGCAGCAACCTTCTTCCCTTTCGCCTTTCCCTTACCAGTAGCTACTTTCTTCCCCATGTTCAGAATTTTCTTTGATAAAAAACTTGCACGCAAAATGAGGTGGAGCTTCTCGAGTGAAATAGAGTTTTCTRAGAGATGGCTTTGAATTGTGATGACCAAAACAAAAATAAGAGGGGAATATATAGTGAAAGCAATGAAAAYAAGGAGAGAGAGAGAGAGAGAGAGAGAGTTAGCAGTTTGAGTTATGGAGTGGAAGTGAAGGGAAGTAACTTCCCATAAATGCCTCATCTTACCAAACATGAAGTGGCACATGATGGTGGGTTGGACCCACTCATTTGATTTTTTCCATAAATACGAAGAGTGAATTGCATAAATATCACAATTGGCAGCAGTTAAGATATTCAATTATTTCTTTCCAAAACCCATAAGTATTTTGGCAAGAACATATACGTGGCCATCTGTTGTTCTCCTGTACTGTCCTATCACCCCAAATAGTTTACCTGTTCTGGGCAACTTAGTTCACTTCACCTGCTTATGCTTCATAATGGTACAAATAGTTTCAACAAAGTTATGTGCAATATATACATTTATGAACGCTAAAATAGCCAATCATTGGGGGTTAACAAAAAGAAGCGTTTCACCTAAATCTAACTAAACCTAACAAGACTCTTAACCTACAAAAAGAGTCTCTACAGAAAGGTTTTGTGAAGATATCAGCAAGCTGATCTTCACTTTTACAGAACAACATCTCCACATTACCTTTTTCCACATTATCCCTAAGGAAGTGGTGTCTGATCTCAATATGCATTGTCTTGGAGTCCTGCACAGGATTCTTAGAAATGTTAATAGCCCTTGTATTATCACAAAGTATAGGAACACAATCTAATAATACACCAAAGTCTTTCAATTGAATGTTTATCCACAACAACTGAGAACAACAAGCTGCAGCAGCTATGTATTCAACTTCTGTTGTGGACAAAGCAACTGTGTTTTGCTTCTTTGAACCCCAAGAGATCAAACATGATCCCAAGAAGTGTGCCATACCTGATGTGCTTTTCCTATCAACAAGAAATCCTGCATTGTCTGCATGTGTACCGGACCAGTTCAACTATACTACCTCTGGGGTACCGCAAACGCAGATCAACTGTTCCTACCAAGTACCTGAAAAAATTCTTCTCACTACTTTCAAATGTGACTCCTTGGGGTTGCTCTGGAATCGAGCACACAACCCCCACAAAGAACATGATATCAGGTCAACTAGTAGTGAGGTACAAAAGTGAGCCAATCATACCTCTGAACAGTGTGGCATCCACAGCTCATCCCCTTTCATTTTCATCCAGCTTAGTAGAGGTGGGAACAGGTGTGTCATATGCCTTACTATTTTGCATTCCATACTTCTTCAGTAGCTCTTTCAGGTACTTCTGCTGGTGGATCATTATCCCTTCATCTGTTTGCTTGATCTGCTAACTAGGAAGAACCCTAGTTCTCCCATCATGCTCATCTCGAATTCACTCTGCATAAGAGCAGCAAACTCATTATATAACATCTAATTAGTTGCACCAAAAATATATCATCAACATAAATCTGTACAACAAGTAAATCAGTGCCCCTTGTTTTGATAAACAAGGTCTTGTCCACTGTTCCCCTTTTGTAACAATTCTCCATCAAAAAGTTTGACAATCTTTCAGACCAAGCGCTAGGAGCTTGCTTAAGACCATAGAAAGCCTTGTCCAACTTATACACATGGTTGGGGAACAGTGCATCCTCAAAGCCTGGAGGCTRTTCTACAAACACTTCTTCTTTCAAGTAACCATTCAGAAAAGCTATCTTGACATCCATCTGAAATAATTTGAAATTCATGTGAGCAACAAAAGCAATCAATATTCTTACGGCTTCAAGTCTTGCAATTGGTGCAAAGGTCTCATCATAGTCAATGCACTCTTGCTGATTGTAACCTTGCACAACAAGCCTAGGTTTATTTTGTACTATTGTACTTAGGTCATCCAATTTGTTTCAGAAGACCCATCGAGTACCTATTACCGTTCTACCTTTCGGACTAGGCTCAAGATGACAAACAATGTTCCTCTAGAACTGGTTTAACTCATCTTGCGTAGCGAAAACCCAATTAGGATGAGACAGTGCCATTTTATAGTCCGTTGGCTCTACACTAGACAAAAATGAGTGGAGTTCACAAATTTTTTGATAAACAGACCTCCTAGTTTGAATACCCTTATTAATATCACTCAAAATCATATCAGTAGGATGGGAGGATTGATATTTATAACATTTAAAAACGTGTATTCAATTGTACATTCTCTCCAGCATTACCACTAGGCATATGTTCCTCCTCAATTGATGCATTCTCTTGATTTTCTGAGGAAACAGTATGCAAAGTGTTCTGTAGCCGGTCTACTRCCTGATTCTCAGTGCGGTCAACCTGAACGTTGATAGTTCCCCATGAGTCATTTGCCTGTTCACYGTCTTCATGTGGATTTTCCTCTGCAACTTCTTCTTCAAATGTATTACCAGACTCTCCATCACCAATTGGTGGTGGACCTGTAGGTGAGACTGGTTCCCTTACCTGTGCATCATCTTGATCAGTGAACTGTTCTCTAGTGAATTCCAATAAGCCTATTRTACGGGGGCCAGGGCGTCACCGGGCCAGACTGGGTTCTATCCCTCTACTCCGAGGGGTATAATTTAAGGGTGGCTCGAYTTGTTTGCCAGAATTGAATTCTTGCTTTTTCATATTGTGAGTATGCATAGAGTTGTGTGTTTATACTCGAAATGAGTAGAGGAAGTCGCCACCGTACTTCTTTTCAGAAGCTGTGGAACCCGTTTTAAGCCTTTCCTATAATTGCATAAAGCAAGGCGAAGGACTCCATGTATGGTAGCGCACCAAAGGTCTGGATTAGGGAACAAGGGTAAGGGTGAAGTAGTGCACAACACCCCTCTGCATCTATCTTCCTCTACTAAGTTATTGCGAGTTCATTGTCCGAAAGACAACAACAAACAGTTTTTCATTTTAAACCCTAAGTATGCAAAATTTCTAGGCGGGTTGTTTAACAAAATACTATGCACATAGTGTCTAGTTTGTTGTGGCATGTGTTGTTAATTCCATATTCCAGGAGACTAATTCCAGTTGTCCATAATTATCTTATTAGCACTAGTACAAAAACGTCTATTTGCGTCGCTCTATTCGCGTCGCACTTTGATACATGTGAYGCAAATAGATCAAATTTTTTCTATTTGTGTCGCACTTTATATAAGGGTGTGAYGCAAATAGCCAATAAACTATAGGAATCAAAACTTAGATCTATTTGCGTCGCACTTTAACCTAATGGTGTGACGCTAATASATGATTTATTTGCGTCGCCCTTTTTTATAGTACGACACAAATAGATATATACCCTTATCTGAATTAGTTATTTGCGTCACACCACTATTAATGAGCGACGCAAATAGCTTTTGTTACCTTAAAATCCGCCTAAGTAGTATTTCTTTATTCATTATGCTTCTTTTTCAAACAACACATTGCCCTCTTCCTCAACCTGCTCTCTTCTTCAACCTCCAACAAACCTATTCAAAATATCCAATTCAACCTAGAAATTGCTACTCTTCAAACCAAAAATAAAAACCCACAAATCAATTCGAACTATTGCAGAATAAAAAATTCATGCTTCCAGCAAAAAATTCAAAGCCCTAACCCATTCAAAAACCCCAATTCGACACCTATTCAACAATAATTCGCAGCCAAGCAAAGCCCTAATTCAAGTTCACAAACAAGCCCTAATTAGTGAGCATTTAGGTTGCTAATTCACTTGCGATGCATTAATTTTCATCTAATTCCCAATAAGGTAACCAATTCATTTATCGTATTTTTTATTGTAATTGCAGATCAAAGAGGAAGAAGAAGATTAAACAAAAAAAACGAACATGAGTGAGTCCAAAAGGTTCGAGTTTCGATTCTGTTGTTTTATTTTTGGTTTGATTTTGTGTTTTAATGTTGGTTTAATTGAATGAATATGAAAATGAAGTTGTTCAATTGTTTTTTTTTTTGTTGAAATCTGTTTTAGTGTTTTCGATGTTTTAGAGTTTGATTCGTATTCTGATGAAATGGTTATATTTGCGATTATATGGTTGTATGTCTAATTTTTGGGTAGTATTTGCTGATTTTAATTCAAGTTTGTTTTTTTTTTGTTGACCCAAATTGCATGTTAATAAGATGGCGGAACGACGCAAGTCTAATGGTGTTGGTGGCCCTGCTAGCCTGTTACGGCTTCGAATTTAGGCCTGGTGGTTGAGGGTCGTTTTCCTGATATACTGGGYTGGTTCAGCAATGCTGCTTGGAGCTGGGTTTCGAGGTTGAATTGACTGCAGAAGGTGAGCCACGTGTTTTGAGTCTTGGGAAGAATGGTGACTGCTTCTCGTGATGATGATGCTGATTGTAGCTCTGGAAGGTAAATAACCATTCCTTTTTCTTCTCTATTTTGTATTTATTGTTGAAATTAGTGACAAATTGTATTCTCTATTAATCACAATGACTTGTTGCAAATTAGTGTTGAATTTTAGGGTTAAGTTTCATGAATTTTGATTTAGTTCTATATTACAGCATGTAACTGTGTTTGTTTTTGGTCACCATTCTGGTTTCTTTGGTTTTTCGTATTTGATTTTCCTTAATTATTCGGTTTCATTTTTTGGTTCTTAATTTTAGATTCTGTTTGACTTGAGTTTATTATTTGGGTTGGTTTGAATTGATTTTTTTGTTTGGTTGGAAGCAGTCGAATAAGAGCTAATGTTTTACATTTGATGATATTGGGTATATGGATTGTTTCTAAATGCTTTTGAGGTCAATTATTCTTTGCGTGTTTAAAATTAAAAAGTTGGGAATTGCTATTTGATTTGYCGTGCTCATTTGGAAACTACTACTTCTAATATTTTTCTGAATTTGTATCGCTTGATTTTTCTTGTTTCAAATAGGATTGAGGGTAATTGATTAATTAATTATGCTATTATAACCACAAAGTTCTAATAGGGTTTTTATAGCTTAATTTTTCATGTTGGGATTTTCTACAAGATACCCCTGTGATTTTTCATTTTCCGCGAAATACCCCTATTTTTTTTGGCTTCTATGATATACCCCTCAATTTTACAAACATTCCATGGTATAAACTCATGGTTATCTTAACCATGTATGGTTAAATTTAACTTTTAAAAAATAAAATAAAACAAAAAAATGGTTCCTCACACTGCAGCACCAAGCATCACTCCTCACCGCCACCCACGCAGCCACTGTCGACCCAACCAATCGTCGATGCCACCGCGATGCCCACAGCACCCCCCGCATCACACTTCACTGCGCGCCAACTACCACTCGCGAACACCTCACTTCTCCCAAAAACCCTCGTAGTTCACAGCACCTCGCCAAATGCCCACCTTGTAGCTCTCACCACCTCGTCGCTCGCCACAACCCTCGCGACAACCCTCAATAAAACCCACCAATCAAAACCCCAATTCGTGACACCCCAAATCAAAACCCTAATTTGCAAACACCCCAAATCAAACCGAATTTCACTACTGAAAACATAATTTTGCATTAACTATAAGGAATCAAAGCCCTAAGTTGATTTTCGATTTGATTCAAGAGTGCATGGTTAAATTTAGGATTTTAATTGATTTAGGTTTTGTAATGAATAAAGGGTGGGTGGTGCATGGAGTGGGGCTGTCGATTGAGTGGGGCTGGTGGTGGCAAATGCGCGCACGAGGTTGGTTTGGCGAGTGGGGTGGGGCTGGTGGAGAGTGGTGGTTTGAAGGGGTGGTGGGGTTGGGTGATCGAAGGAGGTGAAGTGGGGAGGGGGGTGGCTGGTTTTTTTATTTTTTTTAAAATAAAGTTAACCTTAGTTTAGCTAAAATTAGTCATTAAGGTTACCTTATGGAAGATTAGAAAAATTTAAGGGTATATCATAGAAGCCAAAAAAAATAGGGGTATATCACGAAAAATGAAAAATCACAGGGGTATACTGTATAATACCCCTTTCATGTTTCTCCCCCTATTTAAATTTAATTGTAGAATGGTGTAAGTAAAATAGTGATTAATTATAGAACCAAAGAATTAGTTCCCTTGCATGCCTTGGTTGTTTTATTTGGCTGTTTTAGCTGAAGTAGTAAGTAGATTATCAATGACAGACTTTTGGAACTCTTTTTGTTATAGCTCGGATTTGTCTTTAGACATTGAATTTGGGTTTTGCAAGCAGCTCTGTCGATGCCCATTCTATTGTGTTGGTTGTTGGCTCTGTACCAGCCATGAAAAACTCTAGTTTACCTTTGTGTGTTAGTTGAGCACTGAGTATTTAAATTAGATGAGATGCTAGTGTTTTGAAGTTCTACTTGTCTTGTGAGTTTAGTCTAAAGTTTTTACTAATTTTTTTGGGTGAACCAGTTCGGTCGAATTTAGTTTTACTCAACCAAATCGTGTCGTTTTTGGGTGATGTTCATGTTAAGGGCAAGCTATTTGGATCAGCCGAGCTGGTGAATGTGTGCAAGTGAGATGCTTTTAGCATATAGGTACTAGGATTTTGCAAGTGATTAATTTGTTGCTTTTTTATTGCCCAAGATTCATTCCTAAACTATTATATATGCCAGAAACTATGTTGATACAAGTAAAATGAAGGAAAGCTTACCTACATAAATATTCTTATATGATGATCTGATAACTTTTGAGGTTCATCCTTGTCATCACCTTCAAACTTGGATATGATCTAATTTGTATTTTGGTCTGAAATTAGATAATTACAAGTCTTTGTGTTTGTATTCTAGTTGCTACGAACACTAGTTATTACTATGTTTAGGGGCTGTTATGGGTCGTTTCTTACTATAGGTTATTATGACTGTTTTGTGGCTGCTTTGAAACGGTTGCTATTGTTGTTGTAGTACTACTGTGCTACATGGAAACCGAGGCAGGGGGGCTTGCTACTGCAGAGAGGTGTTCTTGCTACTATCCTATATTCTCTGGCCTAGAAACCAGGGCAAATACATGTTGTTGTAGTTGCACTGCTCATGCCTGCTGTTGCTGCGGACCTGATTCGAACTCTAAATGTGTACATTTAGTGCCTTGCYTATAATTCTTACACATCAGCTATCTATTTTTCGCTTTCAAAACTTATTTTTCATGTGATTAGAATTCCATTTTAGCATAACAATAGAAATATGAAAGTTGTGATGTCTACATGTGTAATCTCATATTTTTCAATAATATTGTAATTTGTATATTGATTCATCAGTATATAATTATATTGATAATTTTTTTTTGCATTATGACAAAGCTATTTGCGTCGCACTTTAGCTTAAGGTGCGACGCAAATAGCTTTTTTTCAAGTTTGGGCAAAGTTATTTGTGTCGTATCCTAAGATGGGGTGCGACGGAAATAGGTATTCATTTGCGTTGCACTTTCGCTAAGGTGCGACGCAAATAGATATTCATTTGCGTCGCACCTAGGTGCGATGCAAATAGATTTAGACTCATTTGCGTCGAGAGCTTTTGCGTCGCCTCTAAGTGTGACGCAAATATGGGTTTAGGGTGCGACACAAATAGACATTTTTGTACTAGTGTAGGCGTGAAACACGAAATTTTCAAGTCTTTTTTAAAGCATATTATCGTTGTGAGACAAGTATGCAAGCATTCGTACGAGGAATTTAAAGGTTATGCCTTAAGGTTGCTTATAATTTGAATTGTCAAGTCGTTTGTTAATCTRTATTACATGCAAATTACATAGAAAGTCGAATTTCTAAACAAGCATGCAAAAGGGGGTTTAGAATTGAGACGTTGGCCTCAAACCTACCTCGTAACACGATGTCGAAGACCAAGAACGCTGCCTCGGACCCTTAGGAACCCTTGTCGAACCATATAACCCTTGAAAACCTCTTAGATCTATTGCAAAAGTGCCTTTGAGTATGCTTTTATGGGTTTGAATTGTGTTTGAATATGTTTGAGAGAGTTTGTGAGAGAGAGAGAGAGAGAGAGAGAGAGAGAGAGAGAGAGAGAGAGAGAGAGTTGGACAAGTGAGAGAATGCAAGTTCAAAAGCCAAAAGTTCGTGAAATGAATAGGGGAGGCTACCTTTTTATAGGCAAGGGTCAAAATCGGCCAAAAATAGGTAAGTATTGGGTGCAATTGCGCCCAATATTACCCTAGATTTTGGCCGATTTGCTTGCCTCGAATAGCGTGATTGCGATTGTATAATATTGTAAGATAATCGTACGTGATGTTATACAATTATTATTCGATATTATTGCGATTGCGTCGGATATTATTGCGATATTCGAGATTGTTTTACCTCGAATAGCGAGATTGTAATGAAATAATATCGTAATGTAGTCGTATAAAATATATACGTGATTTTATACGATCAAAGTTGTTATTATTGTGATAATGGCTGATATTACCACAATGCTCGAGATTTTCGGCTTCCTCGAGACGCATGTCTCGAGGCGAATATCTCGGGATGGCTTGCTATGCTCGGTTTTGCATTTTTGTTTAAGAAATTCGTAAATATTAAACCATAAATCAAAAAATTATGGAAAAAATATGTCAAAATTCCTTGTGAAGATTAGGGTTCTGTGCTAAAATTTTGTGAATTTTGGAATTGTGTTCATAATTTAATTAATTATCACAAAATTAATTAAATTGTTAAAAATTTTGGAAATTGCCAAAAATGCTTAGAAAAATTCAGAAAAAWTCTAGAAAAATGTTTGAAAATAAGTTACAATTATTTGAAGATTAAAACTTATTTTTGAGGTGCTAAATACTTGGAATAGGTGTCCAGAGCAAGGGAATCTGCCTTTTTTAGGGCCTGACAAGGTCCTAGCTCTCTCGGATTGACTTGTGTGTTGCGTGGGGTGTCTTATCATTGGCCGTTTTGGGCTAGAGACAAATGTATGTATGTACACCTATGGTATCATCATCTGTAACCTGTGGAATCTCAGAGAACATTTTATATTCATCAAAAATCACATGGACACTCTCCTCTATATACAAGGTCCTCGTGTTATAGACCATGTATGCCTTACTCTGTGTGGAGTATCTAAGAAAGACTCCCTCATCACTCCTAGGTTCGAACTTATCAAATTGTTGCTTCCCATTGTTATGCACATAACACTTACAACCAAATATCCTCAAGTGTGCAATGTTGGGTTTTCTTCCCCTTAGTAGTTCATAAGGTGTCTTCTTCAGAATGTGACGAAGTAGTGCTCTGTTTAGAATGTAGCATGTTGTACTTATTTCTTTCTCTCAGAAACTCTTAGGGAGACCACTTTCAATGAGCATTGTTCTGGCCATCTCCTCTAAGGTTTTGTTCTTCCTTTCTACCACTTCATTCTGTTGTGGAGTTCTTGGAGCTGAAAAGTTGTGACTTATACCGTTGTCCCTACAGTAGTTAGTAAAACTTGCATTCTCAAATTCAGTACCATGATCAGATTTTATYGCAACCAGTGAACAATTCACCTGGTTTTGCAACTGTTTTACTAACATATCAAACTCTTCAAAGATTTCATCTTTGGAAGACAAGAATAAAGTCCAAGTGTACCTAGAATAGTCATCAAATATAACACATACATACATGAGTCCGCTCCTGCTCTGCACGCGCATAGGACCACACAAATCTATGTGGATCAGTTCAAGTGGTTTGCTTGTACTGACCTCTCTCTTTGGCCTAAAAGATGATTTGACATGCTTTCCTTTGGCTTATTTTGAACATACTCTATCCACCAAATACTTAATGTCTCGCAAGCCAACCACTAAGTCATGGGTTTTGAGTTTGTTCAGAAGTGTAAGACTAGCATGCCCAAACCTTTTATGYCATAGCCACCGATTCTTTTCAGCGACTGCACTCAAACAAATGGACTTGTCCTTGGGAATTTAATCCAAGTAAGTGATGTARACATCATCAAACCTGGTTCCTTGGCAGACCAGTTCACCTGTTTGAGTGTTAATTATGTGACAAAGATCARCTTGAAACTCGACTCTATTGCCTTTGTCACACAGTTGAAATATGCTCAAGAGATTATGCTGCAAGCCCTCAACATAATATRCATCATCAATAGCTTGGGAAAGAGACTTACCAACCTTACCTAGGCCAACAATAGTACCCTTACTGTTGTTTCCAAATGTGGCTCTTCCCCCATCATAGGCTGCAAGTGACACTAGTAGAAAAAATCAAATTTGCTGCGGTTGTAAAATGCTTATTTGCTGCATTTTTGCAACCGCAGCAAATGCCAGAGTAGCAAATGTGAAAAAACACATYTGCTGCATTTTTTATTTTGCAACAAATAACAATCTTATTTGTTGCAGTTGTATCAATAAAATGCAACAAATAAGGTTGTCATTTGCTGCATTTTAATGGTACAATCGCAACAAATAACTACCCTATTTGATGCATTCTATAGTCTAACAGCAGCAAATAACACAATATTTGCTGCATTTTTTACTATGAACTRCAACAAATTGTAAATTTTTGGTTTTTAAAAAAAATAAAAGCTAAATTCCCCACAATCACATTCAAATTGCTACAATAATGGTCATTATTATTTCATGGTAAATATTAATTAATCCAATATAGCAACCAAACATGTATAAAGTCAACATCAAAATTCCAAAAATACAAAATAGTTACATCTCCAATTACTGATCCATCACATTTATACCAAACACTAACACATCATCTACAATCAAAACTTATAATACATCAAAATTTACAATTTATGTACTTGTCACAAATCTCTTCACTAATAAAGGACCCTCTCTTGGTGAGTTATAAACCTAACAAATACAAAAATAAATTAAATAAGTAAGACACAAAATGAATAAAATCAAGACATGTTAGAATTAATAAAGCTATTATAAGGCCAAACAAACCACAAACATCATCAGCAATCATCAGCAATCATCAGCAAGCTCTTCCTTTATCTGAAAATAAAGCAATTGAAAAGGGTGAAACTCGACATTGTTTTCTTTGAGAAACACCCTGTATTAAAATGATAGCAATAACATCATCACAACAGTAGTGAGGCAGGAGTTTAAGAACAGAACAATAAGCTTTGCACATAATGTACAAAATCCTACCACCCAAGCATGCAGCATCTAGGACATAGCAGTAGCCAGCAGATTAAACTGAACAACGTTCCTAGGACCTGTTTTTCTTTGTACTAAACAACATTCCTAGGACATAGCAGTTATGACAATTTTTAATTTCTTCCGTGAAAGCAATAAAAGAATGATTCAAATCATTTTTTAGCAACCATTAAAAAGTTGGTTATTCTTGCCAATATTTCAGGTGGCAAAATTGATCAAAATCTCTAAGTTTTCATATGGAAAAGATGAGCCGGGCAGTCTTCTACTTCAGCTGGAAGCAAACAGCATACTTTAGAGTTCTGCTGGTAGGTCCCTGAAACCAACTTGTATTCAACAAAGCTTTAGGGGGAGTGTACTCGTATGTYTGTTTAGCTCTGTATTGAAAAATAATGGGAGCTATAAGCAACATAGTCGGGAGTATTCTTTTTCTTACAAGTGTAAGAGCATGCTTATTCTAAAAGCATAAATACACTCGTCAAAATAAAGTAAAATAAAAGCATAAATACAGCTCTTTATGTTCTGGCATCTGAATTATGACAACTGCATGTTTTTGGGTCCAGCATGAAATCTAAATCAGGAAGGGGGCAAGAAGCAAAAAATAGATTACAATATTACATAAATTATTTGATCTCATACACMAAAATACCAAATTCATGTCAATTTCCATATGAATAAATATATGACCAGTTCACAAAGAAAACCAGAACTGGTAATGTAATAAAAATAGCAAAGCAAATGATAATGAGATATATTCATAGAAGTATAAAGAACTATAGTTTATCAAGGTTTAGCTTGATGGGGCTCGAAATCCATATAAACGCCTCATGGTGAAGTCATCGATTGCACTCAATAATACGCCTGGCAGATTTACATTCACAAAATACAGGTAAAAAATTACAACACTTTGACAAATCATAATGAATATAACCACATGCAGCATCATTATTATATCTTAAGGTTGCAATATTAATATTCAAGTATTCAACAATGCTGATTGTGGCACAATGCTAAGTTGGAGGTCAGAAGTTTCACAGCCAAATCTGCCAGTGAGATTCAGATAGACAATCATCTTCAAAACAGAATCTATCGTATATTTTGCTGTCATCATATTTACTCAGAAGAGGAGCTACCAATTTCAAGCTTACAACAACCTAGAAAGATAAAGCCAGGATATATGCCTACTTAATTACAAGACAACTCCTAACAAGAGGAAATAACTTAAGGAAAAATTATAGATGTAGACACTTGGAAGAGGTTTAATAGAGTAATAATTGATAGAGTCACTCTAAGAGATTTGGACAAGAATACAATTCCTAAAAATGTATAGATTATCAGATAAAATTAACTTGCATTATTTCTCAACAGATATAACAGAAAAAAATAATATATAACCCTAAAATTAAACAAATTTGAACAGAATGAAAAAAGGGAAGAAGTTTCGAACAACAAACCCCAACAAATAACTAATTCAAAATAGAAATTCCCAGCTAAAGTATCATAAAAAAGATGTGTTATTCTCAACAAATATAACAACAAAACAATCAACATATAACCCTAAAATTTAACAAATTTGAACCAAATGAAAAGGGGAAGAAGCTTCGACCAAAAAACCCTAACAAATTACTAATTAAAACAAAATTTTCAAGCAAATGCACGATAATAAATCAACAAATTCGGATAGCCAATTTTCGAACAAAGAAAATGAATAGTTGAACTCAAACAATCAAGTAAAAATAGGGAAGAAACTGAACACAAAATARGGAACAATTAGCCAGGCAAATTCAACAAAAAGGGAAGAAATTCAAGTCGAAAATTCGAGTAGTAAAACGAAATCAGGAAGAAATTTACCTAAAAATTCGTGGAATTGGTTGCTCCACCTAAACGCAAGAGAGGTGCAGCGCGGCGGTGTGAAACGACCTTGGTTGTCGTGGGTTGTTGTGGTGGTCGTGAATTAGTTTGCGTTTGTCGCCAAGTAAGATCCCTAATTCAGTTCGCAAAGGAAAATTAGTAGTTGCTCCGATGGCTGAGAGGTGTGGCGCAGTGGTGGAAGTTGGGCTGGCAGATGCGAAAGCGGCTTCGAGGTGCGGCGATGGTGTTTGTTGTTTGGTATTTGAATAAGGCAACTGGCAAGTAGGGTTTGGGGTTCAATTGAGAAGAGATGAAAGTGAAGTATGCGTGGTAAACTGGTAATGGACTCATGGGTAGTAAAATTATATGAAGTACTCTAGTTTCAAACTTGTAAAAAAAATATTAAATTGAAAATGAAATATTGTACTATCTATTATTTGATGCGGATTTCTACATAAAGAAGCAAATAAATATCWCATTACAATATTTARGCCCATCATGGTATTATTTGTTGCATATCACTAAATTTGCAGCATATGAAGAGCAGAAAAAGTGTTTTTTTTCTACTAGTGTGAGACAAACTGTTCTTTATGTCTTGATATGTGTCTTGAACAGCCACTGTCCAAATACMAGTAGGTATCTCCTCTCACTTTAGCTTGTAAAAGAAAATCAAACGTTAGGTTTGGGAACCCAATCAGGWTTGGGTCCCAATTCATCACCATTGGTTTGCTTTCTATCTGTTATGACCCAGACCATCTTAACATAATGTTTACTGTTTTTGCTCTTGCTTCTCTTCTTATGAATACATTCATCAATTTTGTGTCCACCCTTACCACAGAAATTACACATTAGCATATCTTTGGCAGAGACATACTTACCTTTCTTGTATTCCTGAACCCATGTAGTGTCTCTGGGTGACCATTGGGAACTGTTCCTCCTAGCAATATACCCTAAACCAGTACGACTACTGTTTCCCTGAATAGACACTATATGATCTAGATTACTACGAGCAGTTAGTAGTTTGTCAACATGATATTGACTCTTTTCAAGCTCTTTGTCTTTGGTTTCAAGCATTTTCAATAAAAGCACGTTCCGTTCATCCATAAATTTAAAATCAATTTTCAATTTTTCTAAATCCATTTTAAGGCTTGAAACYACAGACTCATTGTTCACATTAACAGAACTGTCCTGCTTACCCTTCTTCAACTCATGAATTTCATAAACTAGATCACATATTCGTCCTTCATACTCATCAATCATTTGACTAATTTCTAGATCAGGATGAGTGGGAGGAACAGTAAGAAGTGTAGCTTTGGTCTTGACAAATTCACTATACAATTCCTAAACATCATCTAATAACAAGTTGAAAGCTTGYAATAGGTCAGGTTTGCTTGGATTCTTTGCCATTTCCTTAGCTGCAACAAAGTTGATTGGATCCTTTGGATTTTGGCTAAAAACAACTAGAGGACCAGTTACGCCACCACCTTCATCTTCGGAAAAAACATTTTGATGAAGTTGTGACTTTATTGTATCCAATTCAGCTTTACACTGGTCTAGTGCTACCTCTTATTCAGCTTTTTCATCTTTTAATTGCATGCACACATCCTGTAAGTGATCACAACTAGCAGTAGCGATCATATTCTTCTATTTTCTTCTTAAGGTTCTTTTTACCTTGTTTATAAGCAGTACTTAAAGCCAAGATCTCATCAAGAATAGTTTYCAAACATTCATGCATATTATCTCTATCATAACTATAMATATCTTCACGAATTTTAGAGATAGCTACTTGTTGTGAACTAGGTT
>SNQN01010809.1:781-16133 GCA_008642245.1 Bassia scoparia | reverse complement strand
TTACAAGAGAGAGAGAGCATATATTAGAGAGGTGAGGGTGGAGAAACACACACCACACCACCCACCTTTAATTAAGATGCCATTAGTAGGAGACGTTTATGGCGTAACACACGCAACAGGGAGGATATGTACATTATTGGCTGGCGGGATACAACCGCAGAGGGATTTGCTGCAGGATCATATGTTGAGGTTCAAGGTCATATAGAAAGGTAAGGGAAACGAGCAGAATTGATGAGAGAGAATTTGTTTATGCTCATATCTACCTAGCCCTAGTATGATAGTTGTATATGAACGACTGTTGTGAAGAAGGCGACGTTCACCCTCATTCTCAAAAATGCCAAAGACAGATTTACGACAACCCTCAATATGCGCTGCAGCGTGGCATTTCATGTTGCACAATACAATCATATGCAAGGCTTTCAAAGGCTTCATCCCAATAAAATAGAGGATAGTGGGTTGAAAATCCTCAAAGCAAGAATAGCCAAAGCATTGAATCTTGATTTATTTTAAACGGAAAGAACGTTGAGGCATGAGCGATCTGCCAATCAGGGGATGTAGTAGGGATGAATAGAAATGGAGTCAATAGGACAGAGGTTTGACATAAGTGGAACAAGTTGACGACAATAAAATTTGAGTGCTGGTAGATAGTTGTTTTCACAATAGTGTGGGGAGCAGCCGAAATTGTGGGCCTTTGCTGTGGTCTTGACATTACTAAGTAGCTTGATCAGTGAGTACTCGAAGTTTGCAAGGAAATATTGCCTTCTCTATTATGTCTTCTACTTTTGTGTCTGATTTATAGTTGTGACACCTTATGGCATTTGCAATATGTGTTGGGGTAAGCCAAACAAGATTTGAGAACTGTTATGCTTCCCACTAAAACCCAAAGTTGGAATCCTAGGCACCAAAAGCCTCAATTAAAAGCAGGACTTAAGGAGGGGTCAATCAAGCACCCTCATGAGAATAGCCCTCGGTACATTTCTTATAGTCCTGATAAGGTTGCGTTAGTGAAAACACAACGACCGAAAGATGGTCCTATTGCGTGAAGTAAAGATGTAGACGTAGTACCCATTGAAAGTTAGCAGACCAAGGATGTAGTCCAGTTAGGTTATACAATTAAACAAATGAGGGATAACTAATTCGAAATGCCACGAAGAATAAGGGTAGACCAGATCGAGCATAAGCTGTTGCTTAGTGAGCGAAAGTCAGAGAGAAGAGTCAAGAGGAAGGATGAAATAGAGTTTTAAATAAAAAAGGCTTAAGTCAGAGAAGTACAGCACAAACGCCATAGGTCACACAAGAAAACGCAGTTGTCAACATATGGATGAGAGGCTTTGAAAGGGAAGTCCTTAAAGCGTCACTTTTGGTCAGGTTTTGAGTGTTGAGCTTTACATCTTGAAGGATGATAGTAGCTAGAGAGAGATTCAGAACGAACTATAAGATAAGTCTTTAATGGGCCCTATTCGGACAAGAGAGGTCAAAGGAGATGTTCTCCATCGAAGCAACACCCTACATTTGGCTGTCACCACATAAGAGAATCAAAGTTTGCATAGCTGTGACTTAACAGAGATTCCTACAGCACATCTTTCCTTATTGCAGTCTACATTTTGGATCAGAGGTTCAGATGTTCTGGAATAGGTTGAAAGATGAGACTAGTCACATACTATTATTTTAAGATGTGTGGTGAGCCTAAGGCTTCAATTGTCCATATCTTTTATTGTTTATTTCGTAGGAAAAATAGAAAGAGGACTTGGTGATGGTACGCGAAATATCTATTTGTCAAAGGCCAGCTCATTTTTGGTTGCTTTTTGTCGCTTGTTCAACGTCACTTCTTCAAAAAGAGACAATTCCAGCTGGATAATCTAGGGATTTGTCGTTTGTCAATATTCAGCAGTCATTCTTAAGTTATGAGGCAAGAAACTGAATGAGGAAATAATCCATCACCCTAAACTGAAGAAGATTTGGAGGAATCATAGGGACAGAAAGCTTTGGCAACAAATGCTTTGTGATACGTAGGTATCTGATATCGGAGTTAGTAGACAATCGGCTCGGATGGTTCTATAGTATTTAGCAGACTGGTGTTCCTAAGTCAAATCTTGATTATTCTAGGGTCCAACCATTGTTCTGAAGGAGATTTAGTACTGACGCTTGTTGTGGCAGTTCATTCCCCAGTGCAGTTCAAGACTGTGGACCGTGCAGAAGGAATACTCATGCATGGCCGCTCCGATAACAAAGTCTGACCAAAGGCGACGCTTGCTCTCAGGTAAGCCTATTTTACGTTAATGAGCTGTAATAAATTTAGAAGTAGAAAGGATCTGGTTTATCGCGGCTATCCTTGAAAACTATTGTACTTGAAAAACGAGCAAGAACAGTTGGTGTATGTAACATTTAATTCAAGATTTTAGTGTGGAGAAGGACTCATATATGTAAAGCGTCCACCCCTTATGTCGACAAGTTAACATAAAGATGTTTGCTTTCTGAATTTACAGGTATTGAAATAGTGCTAATTGATAACTTTTGGGGCGCACAATAACTCTTATATGCCTTGGGTCAGTTTTAAGAAATTGGGTAAGGGTAAGTAAAGATTTTATCTAGCGATAGGATAGCAATACTGGCTAGTTAAACGATGTTGTGGATAAGTCTGAGAATACTAGAAGGTCGCAGTCTTTCTTAATAGTCATAAAAGGGGAGTATGTGCTAATGTAGTCACATAGCATATCGCAACTATGTTCCACTATGGCACCAAAAGCACTGGTACCTAGTAACTGAATTATGTGCACCTTACATCCCTTTGGCCTAATCAACCGCTTGCATATACAACAACTACAAATCGAATAGAGAGGGCGGAGAAAACCTGAATGAGAAGGAAATGATGGTTTAATGAAAGAGACGCTGGACAAGCCTAAAAAGGGCAGGATATCCCTTAAAAACTAATAGTCTTAACCGGACACCTCTTCAGGTTTTTAGACATCCACCATCAAAAAAAAATAAGTTTCAATTTTCAAATAATTTTAACTTTTTTAAACATTTTCTAGAGAGTTTTATCGGAATTTTTCTAAGTAGATTTTTGGCAATCTGTTTTCGAATTTTTCACGATTTTTAATTAATTTTTCGATAATGTAATTAAATTAATGAACACATTTTAAATCACAAAACTTTAGCACAGCACCTTACGCCTCTAATACTATCTAGGTATCAGGATTTTATAACATATTTTTTCCAATAGGCATATTTTCGATGTGTTATGGTTACATTCATTTTATTAACTATATTCTTCTAAGCAAAATTGCAAAACGAGCATCGTAGCGGGATCCAAACCCGAGAGATTTTTTGACAAATGGTGCAATCTACTTGATGAGACGCATCCCTCAAACTGTTAGGCAGTCTAATAAGTGGAAGCCGAATCCGACATCAAAATGCCCGTGGTAAAGATATCCATGTATCGTAATGATACTTAATCTAATAGTCGAATAGATCATAAGTCAAGCTTGATAGACGTATAAAAAGTGGAGAGCGTATAATATTTATACGATCTAATACGATATTATCTCACTCTATAATGTCAGATTGCATTTCGACGGTTATAAACATCTCGAATATCTGCAAATAAATTAATCCGCCAACCATCGCATAAATCGTAAATATAATCGTAACATTGGTTGTGTAACGATACGATTACTATTTTAATGACTATTATAAGACTATTCAATCCGTATCGTTAACAGCTTATCAGAGGCAAGTAGCTGAATGCAGCCAAAATCCAGGTAAGTAATGGGCCGCAATTGCGCCCAGTTTTGGGCGTAATGTGCGGCCCAAACAAACTTCACGCTGTAATTGTGACTAGGGAGTTTCGACCCTGAGTGAGGGTGCCTAAATAAATAGGCTAGGGAGGGTGCCTCCCCCCTTTCATAACTATGCAGAGAAAGCGTAGATTTATAAAAATCTCAGAACGAAGAGATACACAAAGAGGGAAGAATATTTGTAATGAGAAACGCTCGATACTAGCAACATATGATCGCCTTAAAAATTTGCTTGTAAACCAAATTTTTATTTAAAAATTAGAAAAGTCGAAAAATAAATTAAAAATTGAAAAATAGAAAACAATTTTTAAAAAATCGAAAAACAAAAAAATTGAAGACAATCAAAAAATTGAAATTAGAAACAAAATTGAAAAATCGAAGGAAAAAAAATTGAAAGCCGAAATTGAAAAAAAAACAGTAAAAAAAATTAATAAACAATGAAAACCTAGATCATAAAGAATAAAAGACGAAAAAATATTTAGAAGGCAAGAAACTGAAACATGGTGCACAGGAGGGGGGGGCGAGAAAAGGTGGGGGGCTTCGTCGATGGATTGTGGTTGGAGGGTGGAAGGAGGGTGGTAGAGGAGGCGCGCGACAAGGCATAGCGGCCGAACAAGGAACCAGACGGAAGGGCAAGGAAGACGGCCGACGACGAAACGATCCTCAATATAAATATAATTAGTAAAAGAATAAAAATAGATCTGAACTTGAAATATAAAAAATACCTAAGTTAACCAAAAACAAAGCCATACGCTCAGTCTCACGTGATGGTGACACGACTGAGGAACCATGTGACGGAACTGCTAGACATGCATTCTAGAGTGATTCCGGTGGTGTGAACTGGAGGAAGGCAGAGTGAAAGGTGAAATGAGAGAGAGGAGGAAACTTGAGAGTTGAGAGAAGGTTAATATGCATAAGAGAGAAGGGCAAAGACTTGTGGGTAGGAGAAGAGGCAGCGTATTAAGTTATGAGTTATCGCAAAAAACAAGGAAAATAGCCCAATTATAAGTGAGTAATGAATGGGTATCACAGCTTTTTTTTCTTTATATCCCTTAAAACAATTTTTTATATAATATTATGTTTAAATTTGTAATTTTCAAACGATATTTAATAAAAGGGTTTATTTGTTATATTTAGATCGGCTTATTACTTCGTAATTGAATTAAATAATTTATTTATAAGGCCCTTTATTAAAGCGTTTCTCGTGAGTGCGCTTTTCTTATTTTGATGTATAATATAAAGCATTTATTTTAAACCACTTTTTAATACTAACTTATCTCAAGAAAATGTGATACGCTTTTTTAATGACATTGCATATGAAATCAAAACTATTTCATAAAGCGCTTTTATAAAAAAAACCTTTCCCAGTTAAAAGTTATCAAAAAGTCTAAATTGGCGATGTGCACCAATGCTTATTTTTTATCAAAGTATGTCCTTGAAGACAAACCAAGAAAAACTCTGAGGTACTACAATCAAATACCTTCCGAGCTTAGAGGAGCTAAGCAGCTCACCAGGAGAAAAGACCTATATTCCCGTCCATAAATAGGGAGGTGGCCATATTTTTACTACATAAAAAGGCGCAAATTCCCCGTAAAGTAGTGATTTTCTCTTTTGTTTATCATAGATAGAGTTGCATCCACTTCATACATAGTAGGTCAAACTAGGAATATAAGTTTTAAAGCAGCTACTTGAGAGTTGACGCTTAATAATCAACAAATGCCACAAGAAAGAATCAGAAGATCAAGAAAAACATATTGCTATACAAGGCCAGTTATTAGATACTAACACTTGTTTTTCATTTACAATTTAAGATGAATTTTATTAAAATAATTTCTTCACATACATATCCTATATCTAATGCATGATTTCATAAGACCAGCAGTAGGTAATGCAYCTACTCTTGTGACATGTTGGATAATTAAATGTTACATGCATATTAATCTGAACCAAAATAGATACCATGACTATTGAAAAGTCTCTTTTAGATTTCATATGTCTATTAGTTAGCTTATCGACTTTGCAAGGGCTTGGATACCAAAAAAGCAGCTTCTTTTTCGCCTGAAATTTTGTTCTACACCACTTCATCCGTTTTGTGCTCCACCACTTCATACTTTACTCCTTGCAATATAAAATTAGTTGTTTAATTAAAGAAACGTTGGAACTAGATAATAATATGCAAGTAAGTGTTTAATTAAACATTCATTGGTACTATAATCTATGAATGATTTTGTKTGATATAAGTGTTTGGTTAATTAATAAGAACAATTAAAAAACTAAAAGAAAAGCTACAAGAAGGGAAGGAGAATAGAGTYCAAGGCTGAAACAACAAAAAACAATTAAAGAACTAAAAGAAAAGCAACCATACTGATGGAAYGTAGTTAGATGCAGGTAGTTTATTATTAATATATAATGTTTAGATATCATTCATCATTATAATATTTAGGAATTTTCTATTACTAACACTTGCAACAAACAAACTTTAGAGCAACAGTCAACAGACATGACACCAAGCGCGTATATCAATTCCGGAAAATAGCAATTTCAGCCAAATAGCACATATATTAATTCTTGCCAAATTACGGCCAAATTGCAGCCAAATCACCACAAAAACCTCAGCAAACACCACTCAAAAAATCCAGGCACAAATTTGAACCTGACAGCCTTATTAAATCACAATAATTCAAACCCTAAACCCTAAATTGATTATTTCGAATCCTAAACCCTTATCAAATCATAATTTGAACAGAAATATCTWTAAATTTGAACATAATTAAGGGTAATAAAGAGATAYAGGAGAACGAACCTTGCAATGAGTGGAGCGAGGGAGACASGACGAGTGGAGCGAGGGAGAAGCGACGAGTATTGATGCGTGAGGAGGGAGAGGCATGAGGAATTGAAGGAGATTGAAAATTCAGTGAAAATCAAGTAGTCGTGAGGACTAAGGAGGGAGAATGACTACAATGGAGAAAGATTGAAAATTGA
The DNA here is from genome assembly GCA_008642245.1 of Bassia scoparia. Classification (NCBI taxonomy): domain Eukaryota; kingdom Viridiplantae; phylum Streptophyta; class Magnoliopsida; order Caryophyllales; family Amaranthaceae; genus Bassia; species Bassia scoparia. The sequence goes on along the minus strand of SNQN01010809.1, from coordinate 9,354 downwards.
TTAAAAAGTTGAAGTATGCGCCGCCAATGTATTCGTAAGAAGGTTTAATTGAAATTTTTCTAAGTGTAATATTTGAACTAATCTTTCTGGTAAACCAACCATAATAATGATTGGTTACATATAATAGGTTTACTTTTATCTAAAATAAATTATTTGTAACTCAATAGTTTTTTTTTAAAAAGTTATTAAAATTTCTTATTTGATAACCAACATAACGTATGGTATCCAATAATACTATATGTAACACACATCAATTGGTTTACAAAAAGTATTAGGTAACGACAACAATGAGGATACAGATGGATTACAAATAGAGAGTTACTTATGGGTCCATTATTTTCCATAGTGGAATTAGCCAATAATTCGACCCTATAAAACAGAAATTAATTAATCACTTCAGATTCAATTTACCAAAATAAATAAACGAGAAAGAGTAAAGAAACTTACAAGAAACGAATCAAATTCAGGATGAAATGAATATGGTCAGATGGAAGATGCGAGGCTCGATTGAAGAGCTTGAGAATGGAATCGACAAGTAGCAATAGCAAGCAATTCAAGAACATTGGATGAGAGCGTTTGAGTTAAAGTAGACATTGGGTTTAGAGTATGAACTGATGATGATGTTCGTTATAGCATATCAGCTGATGAAAAGTAGAAGGCTTTTTTAATTTTCATTTTTTATCACTTATAAGAAATAAATTCTCAAAGATACTTATGTCTTAATTTGGCAATCTTACAAAGATATTAATTAAAGGGTTTTGAATATGAACGCTTGATACTTTGGTAATTGAAGTAACATTTTATTTAAACCCTTTTATTTAAAGCGTTTCTGTGAGGTGAACCTTTCTATTTTGTTATATAAAAGCGTTTCATTTATAAAACCGCTTTTACTACTCTTGTAAATTTATGAGCGTTTTTTTAAGAACACCTTTGAAATCAAACTTTTAAAGCCGTTCTTTCAAACGCTTTCATTTAAAAGCTTAAAATGCTTATTTGGCGTAGTAGAGGCTAAGCTAAGACGAGGGTTCCAGGCTGAGAACAGCGGAAGTCAAACCGCTCCCTACTCCGGTTAGTGAGCCGGTCCTCAACTGTACGACCGTGTAAGGCTATACGCCCCGCCCCTATTGGAGGGGGCGTGACTCAGCTTGGCAGTGTCATGGAATTGGCATGGATCGCAATGCTGAATGCGGTTGGGGTGCTGTTGTGCGAATTGAGGGGATTGCCACCGTAGATGGACAGAGCTAGTGCATATGGTTTTCAGGCGCACGCGCGCAAAAGATCAAATAATGGGCAATACTGGCGGCGCCACAAGTAGGTCAGTAACGCAAGAGTGTGGGTTGGGTGGAAATGGTTACGCAATCAGTGTTGAACCCTAATTCGCCGCATGTCAGCGGCCCATCTACTCGGTCTCCCATTGTAGTTCCAACTAAACAATCAAAAATTGATATTAAGAAAACTTATTGATTTGACTTCGAAAGCGCACTAATTAATTTAGGTGGGTTTGCTACATATTGTACAAACCAAGACTTCTAAATATCGGACAAGGGTCACTGATTTGTTTAGTCCATCATTAATAATGGAGTGCCTATAATATCGGATCCGTCCAGATGATTATCTGACTCTTAAATGTTGACAACGCGATTAAATATCCGGTTTAGTTTACAGCAATAATAGATTATTGATTGAGATATTGATATAAAGACATGACAAAAAAGTTTAGTTATAGCATGATAATATGCTATGATGTGTGTCCTCCTCACCTTGTCACTGCATAACAATCAAATTGGTTAGAATAAACTCAAAGGAAATCGCCCTTCGATTGAATTGCTATTTGAAAATGAAGACAAAAACGCGTTAGATTGAACAATAACAAATTAAATGTATATAGAATTGTGAAAGATGGATGACAATAATATTAAGTGTTAATGAAAAGAATGAAAACCAAAAACCATGGAAACATTGAAAACGTTAAGAAAAACCTACATATTTTACAATTGAACGATTAAGAGTGAGTTTTCTACATTTGTTTATTTATTGAAATTAAAACTCATCAACCATGGTAATCAAATTAATGAGACAAAAGGCTTAAAAAAAAGGAGTGAAAGAGAGGTTTGGTGAGTAATCTTAGATTTAATACCTTATTATCTCGTTATCGAAGAGAATCGATGCTTTGAATTAGAACTGAATTGTGTTTTGAGGTATTGAGAGGGAGAATAGATGTGTCTCTCGGGACTCGTGTCTGTGAAAGTGTGTGCTCGGAGCGTGTCAAGCTGTGAGAGCGTATCGCCTGTAGCAAAGGCAAGGGAGTATTTTATGGCAACGATGGCCAAACAAGGCAAGCAACCCTGCGTATATACTGACGCGGATCGAGCGTAATATGCTCATAGTGGGAGCGATAATACGCTCACTCAGCTATATATCTGCTGCAATCCCTCCATGGCAAAGTTTTGGAGATTTGATGCAGGCAGTATATACAGCAGCACAATGGATAGCGTATATATGCTCTGTCGAGCGTATATTACGTCCGATATATCTGCGTATATACGCTCAATGATGCGTTATTTTTCAAAAACCTCGAATATTTGAATTTCTCCCGATTTTATTTGTGATTTTCCTTGATTCGACAAGCACCCTAAGACATCTTAGGCTCTCCAAGCAAAGGATTATCCTAGACATGTTCTGCAAGGTTCCAGAATTCGTATTTCGGAAGTAATTTATTCTATTATCATTTGTATTCTCTGGTATTCATTTGCGATACTTCAACACATTGGCAAATTCATAGAAAATCGTAGAAAAATCAGAAAGAACATAATTTAAAAATACTGGCGTTCAGAGAAATGTTGCGTGAATGATGGGAAACAAAAAGCATGAGAATCCGCCAGCATGTAACTTGTTTGAAAACCTTGAGTTTATCGGAAGAATCGGACAAGCAACAATATGTTTGCCTTAGTAAAATTTGACCTTTGCTAAGTCATGTTCGAGGTGACCATCCTCCAGCGTATTTGCACAACTTTTGTGAGTGTCAAAGCTACTTTTCTGAGTCGAAACAAACGCGAGACGCGGTAATGTTTCATACAGGATTACTCATTATGGGGAAACACATTTTCACAGGTTTGTCTACAGAAGCGCCCCACTTTGACATGAGTGAAGAGACGATCACGTTTGTAAGACGAAAGTCAGTCATTCGATTCGGGAGGCGAGAGCAATCAAGACGTTCCTGCGACCAATGAGTTACCCTTTCTTCGCCGGGTACCTGTTCTTTCTCAGCAGCAAAACAGGTTACAGTTTTACCTGTAGCAGTTGTCCATGCGGTTTGAATGTGCTTGAGTGATGTTGAGTCCTTGAGCGGATAAACATTCATGCCCCCCGTTGGAAGCACTGAACGAGGAAGTAACATACGCAAGACAGCGTCCCATGCTTTCCGAAGAATGGGCAATTGACTTGAAAATGATAGCCCTAAATTCAGGGATTAGGACTACCTTGGTGACGACATAGGTTGTTTTTATGTATACGCGAATTCTGCATGCCATTTTGCTCTGAACTTGTGGACCGTTCGATATTGAGAGACGTGGCAAGAGTCATAGATTTTGAGAAGAGTCTTTGAATTTGGAAGGCGCCTTTGTCTTAGGTCTGGTTCTAGATCATAGTTGGAAAGATGCATTGAATTCTGAAAGGGGCCTTGAGCTCTAAGAGTCGGTTCATAAGACAATAGTTCTGAAAAGAGTCATTGAATTTGAAAGGTCTTGTCTAGGTCTGGTTCTAGACATTGTTGAAGAAGTCTTTTGAATTTGAGAACGAGTCTTTTGTCTAGTCTGGTTCTGACACATGATCTGAGAGTGTTTGAATTTGAAAGGGTCTTTGATCTAAAGTTCTGGTTTGTAAGAATGGGTTTGGAGAGAGTCTTTTGATTTGAAAGAGTCTTGTCATGGTCCTGGTTTCTAGCACATATTCTGAGACATGTTTTGAATTGAAAGGGCTTTGTCTAGTCTGGTTGTAGCATGATTCTTGAGAAGTGTCATTTGAAATTGAAAGAGCTTTTGTCTAGGTCTGGTTTAGAGCATGAATTGAGAGTGGCTTGTCTCGGTCTGGGTCAAGACATGATTGGAAAGTGTCTGTCTAAAGGTCTGAATTCTAGGGACATGATTCTGAAAGTGTACTTGTCTAGGGTCTATTAGACATGGAATTAAATGGATGTCTTGTCTAGGTCTGTATTCTGACATGATTTTGAAAGTGACTTGTGCTATGGTCTGATTCTAGAGTCCATGATGGAAAGTGTCTTGTCTAGGTCTGATTCTAGCATGATTGAAGTGACTTGTCTAGGTCGATTCTAGACATGATTGAAAGTGCGTTGGTCTGATTCTCATTCTCTAGACATGAGTGAATGAGCTTCTGATATTTGAAAGAGTCTAGGTCTATGGTCTGGTTTAGACATGATTTGAGAGAGTGTCTTGTTAGGTCTGATTCTAGACATGATTTTGATGAGGCTCTTTGAATATTAAAGAGTCCAAGTTATGGGATCTGGTTCTAGACTATCGAAAGATTGATATAGAGTCTAGTCTCTACAGTAACCTCGTGATGTTCAAAGTGTCAATTGAAGAGTGTCATTTTGTAAAAGTGACTTAGAGAAAAGGTAGACATTCCGTGTTTAGTTGAAGACTTTACTGCTTGGAACATTGGGACAGTGGACTTGATTTGGGAAAGTGTACATGGGTATCAAAAGTGAATTTTTATAGGATTTCCACTCTGATAAGCAAAAGACTTGAACACGTATAAGGGACAGGCTTAGGAGAGAGAAGAACCCTCACACAAGTTTCTTGGGACTGGAATAAGGAGCCCATGATGACACGGTCGACCCCAGTGAGACTTGAGACACGTTACGGTTTACGGTCTTAGAGTCAGACATAGCAGAAGGTAGATGGAATTTGTATGGATGAGTCCCCGAACAAGATTACTGACCCAAGTCAGGTGCTTTAAACTTATCCTTTGGGATTCGAGTCATGAGTCTTGAAGGTGACCAGAAGAATAGGCTAATGGTTCGAGAAATAAAAAGGGTCAGAATTGTAGCTAAGCATGTCAAAGATGTGTGCTAGATGTTGCTGGGGATTGGCTAATGATGTAGGATTTCAGAATATGTAGCTCTTTATAAGAATCAGGTTTCTAAGACTGGCAAACCATTATCAAATTCGTAGCAGTCAAAGCACTCCAAAAGGCCAAACGATTTAAGTTATGGATCGAACCTTGAGAAGCAGGCTTCCTACGTATACCTTACGGAATCAGACCACCTAGTTCTGATGGATGTTGGACAATGCTCGTGGTGAGAGGGCTTTTCGTGGTTGTAATGTGAGGCTTGTGGTTGATGTGGATTTAAAGGAGAATTCCAAGAAAATCCAAGAAACGAACAAAAACGAGTGTGATAGTGTTGAACAATAAAAAATTCAAATCTTTGAAAAAGACTCGAAGGATCCTTACTCACCAAGTGGAGACCAGCCCTAAAAGATGACAACGCGACCTATTGTACTAATCAAGTGAATTTCGCGACGCAAACCCCAAAACTCAACAAGGTTTTCTGAATAACAAAGAAGGATTTTAAACTCAAATATCTCTGATTTTATTGAAGAATTCGAACCTATTTTAAACAAATTAATATCTAACACAATTAAGATATTTATGAAAGATAGGATCTATCCAAATATCCCAACAAACATATCCAAAAATTACTCTAAATCTAATTATATGGAAATATCTAATATCTAACTAAAACAGGAAATTCCTAACCGACTTCACCTAACAAACAGACGGAAATATCTAAAACAACACGAAAATAAGGAAAATCTAGATATTATCTAAATTCTAACTGAATTATTTAAATATCCTACAAACTAATAAATTATCCTAACAACTAAATCTAATCATAATAATTCGAACTATAAATAAATCAATAAAATACAACATAATCAATCCTTCAACAGATCTTTCCCAGATATCTTCACTTGATTCGAAAAAACTCCACGTTTTCCTGGTATTCCAACTTTCCCAATAATATTCTGGGTCCACACGTTACGGACGCTTCGAAACCATAATTGTGACTGATATTATGACTTTGATAATCTTTTGAACGTCTATTGCATCCTCATCATTCTCTCTCTTCTTCGCAAAAAATGTGTCCTCAAATTTTGAAGGGGTGTGGGAAGGAGAATCATGATTCTTGATCTTGATTTATATCTCACCCTGTTTCTTGTCAATTTTCATGATCATGTCCTTTTGAATGACCAGAAGCTAACTTTCTTCAAACCAAGAACCACTGTAGAAGGGTTGTGTGTGGCTAAGAACGTTGTTTGCACCATCGATTTCGAAGCCATCAAAACTAGTTGTTGCGCCTTAATATCAGTTGAATCCGTCAACTAACAATTGTGGACTTGTTTAGGCCTTACGTTCATTGATTGGATTTCAGTTCGTGTCGTATTGCGAGAGAATCGCTTAACTCATGCGAGCCATATCCTTGGCAGCCTCATCCATAAAGCCTTGGAAGAATATCATCTATTCGTGACCTGACAAAAAAAAAATTCTGGTGAAATTGGCACAACAAACGTGTTAAGGACTCCCTGAAGAATCGTTGGTCAATCAACTCCGTTTAGGCTGGAAATTTTATAGATATATTCTCTATGTACCTCAACACTCGATCCCAAATTTCGTGCACAATTCAGTCCCAAATCCAATAACATTAATTTTATCAAGACTGTGCAGAAACTGTTTCGATCTGACCACTTTGTGAAAAACGATCTTAACCAATAGCAACCGAGTCTTAAAATCTCAAATTTTATAGGAGAACAACAAAAAGTTATCAAATTTCAAAAAAAGAATCACGAAAAGGCTTAAGAGACGAGTGAGAACGAAGATGCAAGTTGGACAAAAATTGGAATAAATGCAGTCATGCCATAGAATCGTTGGCTGGTGAGTTATGTGTCTGATAATCCAAATTGTGTGAGATTTAAAGGAAGAATATCTCAAGGAAAATTCCAAGATAATCCTGTTTGTTATGATTCAAGGGACTTTATTTGACGATGGCTTGGATAGCTTTTGTTGGTGTTTCATATGCTTTGGATGTTTATACAGGCAATAAAAGTAACTTCAAATATTGGAAAAAGAAAGTACAAACAGAAGGATCCTCTTTGATGAGATCTTTCACTGTGGATGTTGGTTTTGGCACCAGCCACGCCTACCAGGACTCACCCCCGGAAATCTATCTACCTAGTTAGTCTATTAGCTTCAATGGTGGAATTTGGCCGGAACAAACCAAAAACCATCACCAAGTTTGTTTTTCTCTCTGTGGGGAATAAGGTCACATTGCGTGAAGTTAAGAAGGGAAAGTCTTTTTGAAGACTTTCGTTTACAAGAAAGATTATTGCAAATGCTGTATTTTTGTATTTGTATGTTCAAGAATTCGCACTATACGCCATCATTCTGTTTTTTTTGAATTTCCGTAGTAATTATATGGAATTTTTCTTGTAAGACTGATTCTTCTTTATGAATCACAGCATAAATAGAATTTATTGGTATGGGGCACACGAATTCTATGTGGGGAATCTGTGTTCGATCCAATTAATTACGTCTTCCGATTTTTGCGCAACTTCCAACATGAACATCTAAATGCTCTCTAGAATACTAAAATCTCTCACATTAATAATCGTTCTTTAGACGAAAGCTATTTTCTAATTCCTCAGAGTCTTGAATCTTAATATTTGTATCGCCGATGATATGTGATCCTGTCTTTGTCTATCTTTAATCCGAACCCCCTCTTAATAACTAAACAAACACGAGAAATTATCTTGTCGAATACTATTTAAAGGATTGGGTTGCTATTTTGGTTGAGATCGTTTTAACACCAACACACGCGTGGAGAGTCTAAAAGGGAAATTGAACGTTTTAGAGTATCTTAACAATGTCTCTTAGATTGATAAAAATATCTAACTAATTATTAAATAAAATTCTTAACAGAAATCTGAATAAAATATTTGGACTTGAACTTAATACATCGAATCTAATCATAGTGAACTTCGAACTAGAAAATAAAATAAAATTAAAATGTTAAATATTCATACGGATAATCTCGAGTCTCTTGTCAGAAGGTCACCAGATATTTAGTTGCTCCCGAGATAGTACATTACTTGATTCGGAAAGACATAATACAAAATTTTCAGTCCTACACCAGAGTGTAAGTTGAATTTGTTATGTTCTCAACGATTCTTTCAGGGTCGTCCTACACGTTTTTGTGCAATTTCACCAGAATTTTTTTTGTCAGGATCCGATAGATTGATATTCCAAGGTATGGTGAGCTTGCCGGATATGGTTCGCGTGAGTGAAGCGATCTCTGCATAGACACGACTGAATCCATCAGAACGTAGCCAAAGTCAAATTGGTTGACGATTATGGTATTAAGGCGCAACAACTAGTTTTTGAGTGGTGATTGGTGCACACTTCCTGTCACGACCACTCTCAGTGGGTTCTTGTGAAAGGTATTTCCTGGTTCATTCAAGCATGATAATGAAATTGACGAAAGAAAGTTGGATATAATT
>SNQN01010806.1:0-19580 GCA_008642245.1 Bassia scoparia | reverse complement strand
ATACTTCATTTCAGTTCAGTTTAGTTTTTTTGTTTTTTTGGGTAAATGTCAGTTTTGTTTTTAAACCCATTAAGAACAACTTCCAGTAATTACCATTATCATATCAAGAGAATTATGCATCTTACAATTGTACAAAATTATCGGAGAATTTAGATGCATGCATAAGTTTTATACTTTCAACAATAATATAAACCTATGCAATCTGTTTATGCAGACAAGATTGTAGACAATTCTTACTAAATATGGATAAATTACAGGGTAAAAACTGAGTTAAAGATAAATAAAAAAAAAGGTTTCTGGACACTCAGTCTAATCTGTTGATCAAGTAACACATATTCTGTTTCTGCCCTTGTAGTTGTTCAGCACAAAGCGAACGCATACCCTGCACCATAAGCACTATAGCATATGAAAGGCTAGAGAATGAGATCGAACAAAATTAAATTATGGTAAAGTGACAAACTAAGAAAGAAATCGTTCAATTTGATCGCACATATATAACTGCATGGGATCTAAGTCCTATATACAGGCATACAGCACAGTACAGGTAATTAAGTTAAAAATCAGGCTGTTGGAACAGGCCGAGGATTTCGTATTTACAAGCAGCAATTTTCTTTCTCTCATGTATTCCTTGTTTTCAGTTCTCTTCATATCATAATCCTATTCAGGAGGCGGGGTTTTCAGGAATACGATCCAGCTGCGAAAATGAATTATGGATTGGGGCTGAGGTATTGGTATGACCTTCATCGTAGTAGAAGAATAACATGACAAAATAATTCAATGACATGCAACAGGTAGGCTTAGTTAGTACAAGATAATAGTAGAACTCGTCTTCTGGGTCGCATCTTGAAGAGATGATCTAGTGTCCATCTCTGAAGTCGAAGAAATGATTATTAGGTTGAGCTGCACCTGGACATTCTATCCGCCTTCCGAGCTAAGCGATGATCTACGCTGCAGTATGGGTTGTTATGTCATCTTAACGAGAATAACCATGACTATACATAGAGCAGTGATTTTTGGAGCAGAAGCACCCTCACATGTGCTGTGCATATATTTTAAGATAAAACGTATACTCAAAAGTAATAGATCCTAAAAATATTACTCAGCAAAGCATCTAGTAGATCTGCGTACAACCTCTGAACATTCCTAGAGAAATTGACGATGTCTAACAACACTCCACAAAATATTACATTGCGTCCCGTTTAGTTGTTTGAACAAATGGTGAGGAATGAGTAATACTTTTTAAGTGTATTTTTATATAGGAGAGAATAAAGATTTTTAGAGGAGATCAGTTATTACAGTAAGTCTCCGAGATTTATTTCTAGTGGGGGAACAATTTTAACAACCCAAACTTTATGTTTTTCTCTTACTTGAGACACAATTTCTGTATAAATTTTCCATCACCACTTGGTTGGAACTTGATTTGGCTATAAAATATTTTCTCTCTTTCATACCTAAAGAAACACTTTTCTAGAAAATTTTGAGAGAAGAATTTTCTTATTTATTTTTAATAAAATTTAGTGAGCCCTGTATGTTTTGGAGTTTTGGTTTTAGTTAGTAACGTTTGTTTATATTCTTATTTGATATCCAAGAGAACTCATAATGAGACAAAAGTCATGAAGTATCATGAATGAGATAACCAAGCAAAATTCTTGATTACTCATGGGATTATTTTAGGCAAAAGTTGTAATCATAAGAGAAATTATTGTATGGGTACAAATAGTGTATGGTAGTAATATTATATGCACATGTAAGGGTATAAAATACATTTCTGGTACAAACCTAACTCCAAAAAGCAACAAGTTACAATTATGTTTCGTTGTTGCCTGTTGGGTTGTGGTATGTTTGTCGCTAGAACTTACAATGCGTTTAGGAATTGTACAAACAGTGTACAATAATATCAACTAATACCACAACTACAAACTTTTAAAATGTATTGCCTATCACGTTGTACAAGCATGACAGGATGATATGAATGCATAGGACATCTTTGATTTGGAAGCCTAGATTTGTTGCCTTGGTTGTTCCACTTAACCTCCTCGATCGTTCTCGATACGCATGAACGTGCAGACGATAAGTCGGCCAGTGCACAGTAGTCTTTAGAGCAAGAAACGTAGTGCACTTTCTGCGGAAAGGGGGCCTTGCGAGACAATCCATAGCGTCCAGACGGTGAAATCTTTTTCCTTTAAAAGCAGAGGTGTTCAAGTGTGCTTAAGTATCGGAGTTGATTATGTTCAAAGCATGGCACAGAGCGAGAACCACACATTCAAGTTATATCGATTGTTGGACTTGACAACATTTATCAATTGTAAATGAGAATGTCTAAATGCATATGCATGGACATACCTATAAAGACATAAATGTATTAAACATTAGCATTGATAAGAGGAATCATTGGGGAATATATTGTCTCATATGTACTTTTCTCTAAAGAGGACAAATTAAACGAATACATTTCCTCAAGCGACACTCAAACAGAATTAAACCATACTGAACTAAGGATCTTTATTCTAAAGGCTTTGTGGGGGCGGATGCAACATGAAGCAATCCACAATAAAGACCTAACTTAAGAAAATACTTAAAAGGGCTTGGATCTAACATCCTCCACAATATGAAACAATCTTTCTGACTGTTTCATATAACAACAACACTATACAACGATTTCAGATGGAGGTGTTACTATTAAATATATACAAAAGTAAATAAATTTTGTTGGTATACATATATAAAAATACCTTATAAATATCCATAAAGCCTGCTACAGAATATATGCTGTCAAGTATGCCGTATCTAGAATTGCCACTCTTTAATTGAAGAAACGAAAACTTTTCCCTTTTCCTCCCCAGCCGATAGTCTCGAAAACAAGTCTTGTTTGCAAGTCAATCTTTTGACGTTCAGACATCAAGAGAATTGATTCTACGCAGATATAGATATTCCTGACATATGAGATAGGTAATATGAATTCAATAAGTACTCTGAAGTATTGGCATGTATACTTAGGGGCATATTGAGTAACGAATAAAAATAACAATGTATAATATATTAGCTATGAAGAGTACTAGTTTTGACTTGATCCACTTTTCACAACATAAGTGCATCTGAATATGTGGTCAAAGCTAATCTGTTCCTAAAACACTAATTCATACTTCCTAGGGCTTGATAGATTCATTGGTTGCATCAACAATGGGCAACATGACAAGTTGAATTCAAGTGACTTTAAAGCCATATTCAATGGAATTCCGGTCATTCGAACTGACAATTTTTCTTCCACAACTCATACCAATGCCCTTTTTTTTTGATGGGTTTTTAGTAGAATTAGTGTTATTGCATTGTCCTAAAACACTAAATTATGCCTCCTATGGCTAATGAGTAGTAACTGCTCATTGCTCATCGTGAGCTAGTGTCGGCGTTGAGAAGACCTACTACAAAAAAAGGTATGAGACCGGTTAACAAAAGGCCAAAGAGCACCTGCAATATAACGGTCTCTAGGTGGAGAGGGTCTCTAGGTAAGAGACCGGATATTTATTGGCGGTCTCTTTAAATCAATCAAAGAGACCGGTGTTAAGTAACCGGTTCTCTTTGATCAATACCAAAGAGACCTGGTTGACTGTATAAAACCGGTCTCTCGATGCATGTAAGAAAACACCGGTTTTCACAATACCGGTCTCTTTGATGTTTTTTTAAAAAAAAAATTAAATTGGGAATATGGATATTTCATATTCCCAATTAAAATGTTCTAAGAACGTGAAATAACCCATTTTGTTAGTTGTCATACAACAAAAATTCAGAATTCATCAAATACTAAAAGCCTTTTTGGTTTAAATTGATGCATACAGTTTCTAATAATAATATTCATACTCCATTAGTCATTTAAAAATCCTAATATATAACTTAACACTTGTAAAAGAAACTTTTTACAAATTTTAATAAGAGTAATTTGAAAAGTAATTCAAAGTAAATTGCATTTCAGCTTTGAACTCTATAATATTGAAGTTAGTCTTGTAAATTCTTGTTTCCTTTCTTTTCCGAGATAGCCTGATCTTTCACACGCGAGCATGGCCACTTCCTAGACTCTATGTTTTCGTTCCTAAGTGAAAAATCAAGGACAAAATATTATTAAATTTTACACAAATTCTGCTAAAAAATATTACACCTAAATATATGAGATGAATACAAGGGACGATTGAAATATAAAATATAGAAATGAAATATAATTTAAAATCAGGTGCAAAACATAATTTCACCTATGAATCGGTTTCAGATTTTACCTCATCTATTTTCCAAATCTTCATACTATTTGTATTATTGCAGCATCATCCATCACATCGCTACCCCCATCACGCTCTGGCTTGCACTGCCTACTCACGCTCTGTCGCGCCGCATTGCACGTTTGCCACCGCGCGCCACTGGCACTGTCCTCGCCACCACCTGGCAGCGCGCCTCACAAGCGTCACAAATTAAAAAACACGAAAACAGCACGTCGAAAGAAAATCTAGTAGTAAAATAAATCTTTTATAAAATTGATTAAAAAATTGAAGAACTATAAATCAAAATCCATGAAAAATATTTGAAAGCAATACCATAATCAATTTCCAAAACTCATTTTGAAAAAAACTATAAATCACGAATTGAACTATAAGCAATTCAACAAACACCAACACCCAAATCTGAAAAATAAACAATAAAAAATAAAACTCCAAAACCATACGAAGAAACAAACTCCAGACATATCTTGAAAACCTCTAAAATAGAAGTGGTCGAATTCTAGACTTAACAAGAGATTTATTGAACTGAGTATACAGAATAACGGGTCTTATTGTTAATGAGTGCCATTCATCAAGCCCACGCCACAGAATATACACCATCTGTACAGCAAAACTAATAAAGACAGACTAGTKCACAGACAACACAAAATATAATTTTCCTCAATTAATTCCATATTTTTATCAATTTGTATCTGAGCATTGCGGCTCCATTCCTCAGATAGTCAGACAAACACACCAGCGCGAGAGAGAAAGAGGGACAGACAATTAGACAAACATGGATGTCTGGGCAGGCCTTTCAGTGGTGCGAACTGTTCTGCTAACTGTTGCATCCCCTCATTTCGTCTGAGATTAAGTCTATTCTGGGTGCTGGATCCCAGCTTGAGAAAATCAACGATACAGTATACACCATTGAAGCTGTGCTCCTAGATGCTCGTGATCAAGAGCAGCTGCATGCATCCTCATAGTSGTCGTGGCCATGTTGCAAATAACAGGCTTCTGTGGCTTAGGGAAGTTCTTTACCGAGCTGAACACTTGTTTGATGAAGTTACCGCTCTTGCTCATTGTAAGCAGTTTATGTCTGGTTACAAATGGTTACCTACAATCTGCAAGAGCTGTATTTCAGACTAGCTACAACTCGGAAGAGCTCCAAAAGGAACTACGAAACGCACTTGATCGATGGGAAGAAATAGATACTGGTTTTGAGTGATGTTTGGAAAGAGGATAATGAAAATTGGGATAAATTGAAGTCTTTGTTGATGAGAGGTAGAAAGGGTATGGTAGCAAAATTATAGTTACAACGCTCTCTAAAACACTATCATGTATGCACTGTGGGATGTTGTAGGACACATGAATTGGATCAAGCCATAGGAATTTGTTTTAGAGAATGACAGTGAAAACAACCAATGGAGTCACACGTAGATGCTGTTGCGAAAGCTAATGTTGACAAGCTAATGCACCGATGCTCCACTTGCAATAAGGGTCGAATAGCAAATCTTAGCTTCTTTGAGGTCAAAGTGAAAGTAGCGGCGACATTTTCATGACAAAAATTAGGCAAACATTAAGCAGGGGGGAATTGAATGGCACAATAATAAAAGTATTGAAGACCACTTATCATTATCTTCCATTCCATTAAAAAGCTCGCCGGATTATTAAAAAACGGAGTTGATAGCTCATCAAACAGAGAATTTCCAAACGAGTATTCGTSGATYTAACAAAACCACAAAGTGCGTGTTTGAAATAAACATGAATTAAGCATTAGACATCTCCACAAAATTGCATAAACACGTATCCCATTCACACATACAGAAACCACACATTTACAAATTAAAACAAGAAATAGAATCACAAATGCTTGAAACAAAAGTATTATTAAGATTATTTCTGCTTAATCCGAATAACTGAACATGAATTAATCTAAGTTGATAGTAAGAAAACTTTTTGCCAGACCTAAAAATTAAAATTACTGGTATTCAACACACACAAACCTTATAGAATTCAGTTCAAAAGCGACAAGGGAAGGTTGTTGGCACCAAGTATGACCTGATAATTATCCGACGTGCGTTCCGTAAGCTTGTTACGGAACACCTCGAGGTCCTTCTGACTAATAACATGTGCATTCTGAAACCATCTTCTATCGGGTTGAAATGCGAGTGCAAGGCAATTGGCTTGATTGAAACTCGTTACCGGAACACGATCTTTCCCTTGGAATTTCCTCTTCGGCCGTGTTTGTACATCTTCAGACGACGATCCGTGACCGCTCTACGACGACCCTTGCCCTTCCCAACATTGTCTTCTTTTCTTTGGCTTTTTTGAGTGAATGATTTAGCGTAACTGCTTACTTCTTCTTCCCCATTTCTAAAAACAACAACAACAAATATAAACCCTAGTTTTTAGGTAATGCTTTTATATTCAAGTTTAATAGGTCATGGGTTTGGCCTCGTAAAAGCAACCCAATATTCTTTGTTTTTATATTTTGATGAATTATTTCACTAAATATAATTTATTGACCATAATAATATTGTGAATTTATTCATTGAATATTTCAAAGAACTTTTCATAATTCCCATTTGCTTTGGTTATAAAAATACTAGATTTGTTTTGCACGCAATGCGTGCTTTGTTATGTAAATTTCAAAATGCTTTTAAAAAATTGAAATTTTTCAAAATTAGGAAATATATGTAGCATTTTTTCAAGTTTTTTTTTATATTTGATTAATCTTTCTATTTTCTTTGTTAATTAAGCTCGTTATTTTTTAAAAAAAATAAATAATTTAGTAACTTACTTTTATGTAAGTGATGTTTTGAAATTTTTAGGTGGATATCACCTTTTTTTCCATATTAGAAAGGGTCAAGGTATTGATTAAATTTAGTAATAATTGACATAATTTATGCATATAATTTTTAATTTGTTTTTTTAGTGAAAATTGATTGCAAGTACTTATTACCCTCATTAAGAGTAATTATGTATTTTGAGAGGGGGGACACCATCTTCCTCCCCCCTCTCTTATATTAATAGAGATAAATTTTAGTATTAATTTGACATAATTTATGCATATATATTTTAATTTGTTTTTTAGTCTGAAAAAATTGATGCAAGTACCATTATTACCCTTCATTAAGGTAATTATATATTTTGAGAGGGGGGACACCATCTTTCCTCCCCCTTCTCTTATATAATAGTATTTTCCTATGTACTGTTCACCGTAAAGCTCACTATTGATTTTAATTTTTTAGATAATTTTTACGCGTTACCCCCTGAAAAAACGCGTTTTCTACATTGTATTCATTTTTTACCCTTCTTATTATACCCTGAATTATATAACCGACCATCAACACAAACCCATAAGGGACGATTGTAATGATCAGCTTCAGTTCCAACATTGTTAAGTTCTCTAAGCTTTGGCTTACGATCTAAATTCAACCAAATAATTGCAATTCCAGTCATCACAGCATACTCAATCGGTGGCTTGGGGCTGCAGTAGTGGAGGCGATGGCCGTGGGGTTCAGTGGCCTGGATAAGCAGTGGCCACGGGAGTGGGCGTGGTTGGATTGGTTTTTTGTTTTTATTTATGTTAAAAAAGTTAAAATTAACCTAATTTTTGTTAAATAAAAAATTAAGGGTATAATATAGAATCTCTATTAATAAGGGAAGAGGGGAGGAAGATGGTGTCCCCCTCTTAAAAACTTAATCACCCTTACATATATAAAAGTCTTAAATATAAAAAAAAGTATGTGAATTTAATTAAAAACTTAATTACATTGACAATTTATTCCCATAAATAAAAAATGAATTTTTTTTATGAATTAGTTATGATTAAATTCGAATTAAAATTTATTAATTACATTTTAATTACATTGTCTAAATTCTTCATGGAATCACTTAATTATTAAAAATTATATTGAAACATATTGAATTAAAGAGCTAAAAAATTTCTTATACGAACATATATTAATTATCATATAAATATTAAAACCAGTTGATTAAAACCCACACCATGGATTTAAACTCTTTTGTCTAGAAATTTAATAAAAAGGAAAAATACATCAAAAAAATTTGAAATCATAATAACTCTCCGTCATTGTATTTGGAGTTATGTCAACGAACTGAATAAGTTTTATTTTCTCATTGAAAATTAGTTTAATATAAGTTTTTAAAATGACCGCCGCATCGCGGTGCTGTTATAGTGCTAGTAGTTATATAATTCAGGGGTATATAAGAGGAAAAATAATGGGATATATCGTAGAGAAAACACGTTTTTAGGATACGTGTAGAAAAACCTAATTTTTTTTAATAAAAATTGTTCATTCATAGCCTATTATAGTGTAATTCGCTAACAACGATAGCGAAGTTAAAATAGCGGAAAAAATTTGGTGATATTTAACTTCAATTTATCAAAACAAAACACGCATCAAGCAAAGATCTGGATGATATTAACTTCAATTTGTCAAACAAAACATATCTTCCAAAATATTAATTATAAAAATTTCGAGAAAAATATGTAAATTAAGGCAGAATGAATACCTATTCAATCGAATAGCTAGCAGGGTGTTTCCGTCCGCTCCGCCGGCGAGTGATTCAAAGAAAAATGCGATGATGATGGTTGAAAATCTGTTGAAGGGACGAGTTGAAGGAGATGACTGAAGACAGAGTAGGAGCTTCACTTATTAGTGAAGTTTGCGGAATATGTCCAAGTTCAAGCTTTACTAACGCGCTACTTCGCTATATTAGCGAATTTTGTATTCCTCCGTTTGGTAAAAAAACGCACCATTGCATTTCACGGTTCGCTTATATTAAGAATATTTTAATAAAATAGATTTAAAAAATAAATATTTTAATTGTGGTCCACTCCTCCACATAAAAAGGAAAGAAAAATAAGTTTTAATTGTGGTCTCAATCCCCAAAAAAAATATAAAGGGATGCGTTTATTATGAAATTTCCGTATAAAGAAATTGAAGCATTTTTTAAGAATCGGAGCAAGTAAATAAATTTGCAACCGAACTAAACGAATAGATATTATCTAGGGAATTACTTTTGAAACCAAAGCAAGAAGGGAACTTTGAGAGTTATTGCAATATTCAAGAAAAACTCATATTTTTGTGTTCTTTTTTTTTTAGCAAGAATAATAAGGATTTCATAATTAAAAAATAGTCAAAAGACACTGTGCAATCAATGAAAGAATAAACAAAAAAATTCTAACAATAATACAAAACATTTAAGAACTAGTTATATGCATTGATTTTGTAGTTGTTTGGTAGAAGTGCACACATTCTGGTTCGGACTGTAATTTGGACTGAACCGAATTGGGTACAGACCGGACCGAACCAGTAGGAACATGTATGGTCTTCGGCTCTAGAAATTTTGGGGTTTCGAGTTTCGATCCAACCTAGAATTTTTCGATCCGGACCGAATTACCTAGAATTAATAAAGATGTATTAAAAATAAATACATGAGTCGAAGCCATTAAGGCTTACTGCATGTTATTAGTGGTCCACTACTATATATATGTGTGGTTGAATTGATATACTTGTATACAAATACTGAGTTTACTGACGTGTTGTATGCACTACTGTAGTATAGTGTCCAGTATAACAGGTCAAATTCAGACCGAAGGAAAAAATCAAGTCGAGACACGTTTTAAGGTTTGATCTCGGTACATTGGGGTGATTTACTATTAATCACCTCTTAACCACCTCTACATCTTCTCTTAATAGGAACTCATGAAGCAACTTGAGAGGAATCGAACTCGTAACCTAAAAGTTACGCAACAACCCAACCAACTACTCCACATGATCAACTTGTGTACTTTAATAGCAAAAATTTGTAAATATCTGCTTCCAGAATTAAATTAGGGACGGATGTCCAAAATCCGTCTGTAAATTTTAGAGACGGATTCCATAATCCGTCTGTAAATTTAGGGAGCGATTCTTAATCTGTTGCTAAATTTACTGATTTTCCTTAGACGATATTTAATTGGCGAAAAGAAGTGGTGAGTTTAGGGACGGAATTCACAAAAATTTAGGGACGGATTTGAAAATTTGGACCCTCTAGAGGGTTTTTGGACACGAAGACGAACCACAAGCCCCTTCACAATTCCGATCAATTTGCTATATTATGGACCTCCATCGGACACCCGTAATAGAAGTTACGGACAAAAAATCGGAATTGCAAATCGTTGTTATTTTTTAGGACACTAAATAGGTTAGGGACAGAAATTCATGATCCGTCCCTTAATTTAGGGACGCGAAAAATAAAATCCATCCTAATTTGGGACGGAAAATTAAAATTCGTCCCTAAATTAGGGACGAATTTGGGATTTTCCGTCCTAAATTTCCTCTATTTTTGCAATTGGATCTTTACCTAAAACACAATACAATTAGAACGGATTCCAAATCATCCTAATTTAGGGACAGATTTTTATCTGTCTAATTTGGGACGGATTACAATTCGTCCCTAATTTTTCCGTCGCTATAAGCGAGCTTTTTTTGTAATGAAAAAGAATTGGGGCTTACCATCATCAAAGAGATGACTGTAGCCCCAACGGCCGAAAGTGGTTAGGGTTTTAGGAGTTTTTTTTTTGATATTTCTCAAGTACCCTAAGGTTTGGCCTAATAGTTTTGGTGCCTGAGGTTTAGAAACTGATATCTTCTTAATCACTACTACAAAAATGACATAAAAGACCATATCTAAGAGACGGTGGTACCTAATAACCGGTTCTCTTAGACTTTAAGAAACCGGTTTATTCAGGAACGGTCTCTTTATCCATTTAAAAACCGAGTTGACCACGATCACATCTCTTAACCTGTGTCCCTTGGCTGTTGGGACAATCCCGGTCTCTTAGATGTTTATTTAATTATTTAAAAAAAAATATACTCGATCGTGCGTGCAGTGATATGATATTCTAGTGAGTTCTTATTCTACTCTCTCATACACATCTCTTTCTCGTCACTAAACCCTAATACCTCTTATATTTTTTATATATCGAAACAATCTTTTATGTTCTCTAGGGTCTTCTATTTCCCCTTTCTTGTTATTTTGCAAGACACGTACACTAGCTCTCTCTCTCTTTTCTATTTCTCTTTCATCTCTCTCTGGTCTTAAATTCTCTGGTCTTTTATCTCTCTCATTTCATACTTCTATTCCTCTTTTTCTTCTTCATCTCATATCTACCTTTCCAATTTTCTAGTCTTAATTTTTTCTTTAAATTAAGCAAAATCGAAGGAAAATGTAAACCTATTTGTGCGACGGCATCTATTGGGTTTAAGTTTCGTCTTGTTGTTTGTGTTTTTTTTCAACTTATTGATTTTTTATTTTTTATTGGTTCTTCATCGTTTTTTCTGGGATTTTTTTCGCCATTTCTTCATTTTTTGTGACTAGTTTTTCGATTGTGTCTATTTTCGATTTGTTTTGAAATTTTCAGAGTTTTTGGGGACTATTGTGCGATTTTCTTTGGGTTTCGTTTTCTTAATTTTCGTTGTTTTGTGTGTGATTGCTTATTTCACAAGCACATAGGTAAATTTGTAGTTGTTGATTTTCTTTAATTTTTTTTCTTCTTTAGAATCTATTTTTTTCTGAATTTTTATTTGAGTTTCTAAGGGTTTTAAAAACCATTTTGATTTTCTTGATTTTTTTTTTCTTCAGATGCTTTGAGTATTTGAACATATGACTTAGAATTGTGAAATGGGATTGAACCCAGAGAAGTTAGAAGTTTCTAGGTATTTTACTATTTTTTGATTCTCATCTTCGATTAGTTTACTTTTTTTTTAGTTTTTTTTTCATTTCAATTTTACTAGTTACGATTTCAATTTTTTGATTTTCAATTTTGTTTTTTCTCTTTCCAATTTTTTTCGATCCTCCATCCTCGATTTTCATTTTAATAGTTTTTTGTCATTATTCATCTTTGATTTTTGCATTTACTGGATTTTCATTTTCAATTTAATGTTTTTATTTCAATTTTTAGTTTTCTTGTTGTTTTATCCGTTCGTGTTATCTTCTCTTGTTGATTTTCGCTTTTGATTTGTTCTTGTTCGTTTGTTGGTGTTGTTCTTGTTGATTCACTTGAATTTCATTTTTTTTATCATTCTTGCTTTTGTTGTTAGATTTTTGTTGTATTTTGTTATTGTGAAGTTTCTGGGTTTGTTATTTTTGTGTCAATTGTTGGTAATATTTATTTTATGGGAATTGTCATTTTATTTTTTACGGCAAAATAATTTCCTGTAATTTCCTTTTACTAATTATTCGCTTGTTGATGAATGTTTGCAGGGAGTCGAGGACTTGTCGTTTTGCATTGTTGTTTAATTGTGATTTTGATTTTTGAACGATTTTCTAGTAATTCAGTATTTAAGTTATATTGTAATATATTATGGTTTATGGTGAGAATCATTGTTATATACTTATATCTCTGTAATTAGGGAAGTTCTCATATCAAGGATTGGAATATATATTCTTGCTATGTTTGAGTGTTGCGGAGTGGTGCCTTGGAGAAAAGGTCACTATATGCTATTTTGTGGGATGCATGTAGAATTTGTTTTTTTTTTGTAACTATATTGTAAGCTCTAATTCAAATTCAGACAATTGGCCTAGAATATTGGTACCGTTAATTATTTTTATTGGATTTTTTTTTTTAAAAAAAATCACATAAGAGACCGGTGGCGAATAAAACAGGTCTTTAGCTTTAAAATAATAAATACAAAAAATAGTTAAGAGACCGAGCCTGACACAACACCGGTCTACTTTGACCAACTTAAGAGACCGGTGCCTTGTCAGAAACGTCTCTTATATTGAAGCCAAAGAGACCGGTTAATTAGGCCAACCCGGTCTCTCTATGTCAACTTAAGAGACGTCCAAAATAACGCGTCTCTACCCAAAGAGACCTCAGCATATAAACCAGTTATTTGGAGGTCTCTTTTGGGGGTTTTAAACCGGTCTCTTATGTCATTTTGTAGCAGTGATAGTGAATTTTGTACAATCTTGCTGCTACGCAAGATTATTCTCTCTTTTTGCATTGATTTGTTGTTGTTTCTTCACTCGCTTAATTGATTCATCTTACGATCATATTTGCTTTTATTCCTATGATCTTTCTCTCATTGAAAATTACTTCAGCTTCCTCTTCTTATTTCTTCATTTTCAATTACGTTACATTCGCCTTCTATTCACAAATTATTCTGCAAATTACACATTCTCCTTCATAAATGGCCACTCCTATTACAAATGAGAATAATCGCAACACTGTTGGTCCTGCATCCGATCCTAATTCACCATATTATCTGCATCCAAGTGATGCAAGTTATGTTTTGGTTCTAACTCCTTTCAATGGAACTCATTTCAACGATTGGAAGTGTTCAGTCATGATAAGTCTTTCTGCAAAGAACAAATTAGGTTTCGTGGATGGCACCATTGRCAAACCTAACTCTACTGCTTCCACTTACTCTGCTTGAAATCAAGTCAACAATACTTTGCTTACCTGGTTCACGAAAGTTCTTGATGCAACCATTGCAAGGAGTGTCTTARACTTCTCCARTGCAGAAGAAATATGGAGAAACTTGCAGGAGAGWTTCGGCCAAACCTCAAGCACTCAAATCTATTCTATAWTTCAACAATTGGCTGAGACTGAGCAAGGATCAGACTGTGTCTGAATTCTATACCYAAATGAAAATCTTATGGGATGAACAAGATGTTAATCAACCACTGCCTACTTGTGTTTGTAACGATTGCACTTGCAGGATCACTCACCAGATGCTTAAGCTGCAAAATGAGCAAAGACTCACACTCTATTCTTGATGAAACTGAATCCAAGCTTCAAACAAGTCAGATCTAATCTTTTCATGCAGCATCCTTAGCTTTTCCTGATATGAGTCATGCATATAGGTTATTAATGCAATAAGGGCAACACAAGTCCTTCACAGATGTGTCTTCTCATYATACTCAGGCTATGTATGCCAACAGACTTCCATTGAGTGATTRTAGACCTTCCACTGGCTCTCAGCCTTACAAGCCACCTCATCTCAAGGATAATAGAAGAGTTAATGTGTTCTGCAACGATTGTAAGAAACCATGACACACCAAGGACAAGTGTTTCAAGRTGCATGGATATCCTCCTAAAGGCTCTACTTCTTCATAATTAAATTGGAAAGGCAAGAAGGTTGCAGCATCAGCTCAGTATGATTCCACTAACACAGATGAATATATGTCCACTCAATCAGATGCTCCTTCCTTCACCACAGAGCAATACAARTAGCTGCTTTCTCTTCTCTCTCAACAACAAACAACTGCACCAGCTACACTCAATGAAGAAACAACCAATGTTTATTTCTTAGCTGGTGAGTACTGCCTCTTTTCATCATCTAATGTGTTGTGGATTGTGAATGGTGGAGCCACTAATAATATGACCTATGATTTTAGCTTGTTTTCTGACTATGAGCCTATTTTACATGATGCTAATAATCAAATCACTATCCCTGATGGTACTACAATTAGAGTCAAACATAAAGGAACTGTAAAACTGAGRAATAATATCATGCTTACAAATGTCTTACATGTTCCTGATTATCATTTCCATTTAATATCAGTCACAAAACTTTGCAAAGATCTGAATTGCTCTGTTTCTTTTACTTCTGGTTCTTGCTCTATTTAGGGCCCTTCTCTGAGCAAGCCAATTCAGCTTMGTAGTGATAGGCTTGTCGTGTACCTATCKAAAATACCTATTAAGACTAACCTGTAGCTAGTGGTAACAGGATCGTATCCACGAGGAAACAACTACTACTGACTAATTCAATAAAAGCATCTAAACTAACAAGAGAAAAGTTGGTTTGTGATTAAGATTAACTATAGGATACTTATGACAATGATTAACAAAGAATTAAACTATAATAATAAAAGAATCTAGAGCTTGGTTCAGTATAAGAGTAATTGACGGCTGGCATCAACAATTCATTACTGGCATAATCAACAGGATCAAAGCTTCGCGATCAATTGAACATAGATGCTCCCTAAAACCGTATCTCTCGACCTATCCGGAAAGCCGTTCTATGCCTATTGATGTTGATCTTTGTTCTCCAATTATCTCAATCGCTAGATCGTAGGACTGCGACAATCAGATTAAGCATTAGTCAGGCCTACGGAAATTATTAACATGAATAACAATCTATAAGGTTTGATTAAAAGCCCATAGCCATTGAATTGATCAACCATAATAGTCAATCATATTGCTATAGATCCCCAATCGCTCTAGAAATTAGACTACTCGCTCATAATTGAATTAAACATGATGATTGCGATTGGGAAAGACATAATCAAGAACAATTAAAAGCAATAATAAAACCTAAATAATTAAAGAGCAATGAGAAAACAAAGTAAAGAAGGAAATAATTACCAAAGAATAATTGCAATTGATTACCAAAGAAATTGCAATTGATGAATGAATGAATTTCTATTGAAAAGCCAAAGCTAGGGTTCTTCACAATACGTAATTGAGTTCTGAATATTATTTCTGATAAAACTAATGATAGAATAAAAGATAATTACAAAATTAGGATTTCTCCCCTTAAATACTCTTGCTATTTTCTAATTTAAAACCAAGCTGCTTAATTACAAGATTGCCATCCTCATTAATTACAAATAAACCGAATCAAGAGCCTAAAATCGGATGCCAAACCGATCGGTTTGGAGTGAACCGATCGGTTTGGATTCAAACCGATCGGTTTGGGCTCGGATTTCCATGCTCAGCCCAATTCCGCTCTATCCAAGGTTCGTGCTACAACCGTGAAGCTCCGTAGTGACTCCTAATCAGCCCAAAATCGATCCAAAAGCATTGAAAAGATCCTGAAACTAATCAAAACACTAAACGCACAATATTAGTAGCAACAAGGCCTTTAGGAGGCCAAAATCATCTAAAATGACAAGAGAATGAGGGGGAAAACCATGCAATAAATCAATACATCAAACTCCCCCAAGCCAAACTCTTGCTTGTCCTCAAGCAAGCTCCACTAGATTCTCAAGCAAAACACGTCTCACCCCATCAAAACAACATCGCATAGACTTATGACCAATTCCCCGACCAAGGATCCCAAGTAACTCAATGCTTATCCAAAACATGAATCATCAACAACACAATTAGCCATCAAGAACAAGAGAAAGGAATCAAAGAAGAACTTCTCACTAGTGGCACTCCTCTCTTTATGTGGTGGGTTAAAAATAAACCCATACGCTCACCACCCACATATGCATAAAATGTGCACATGAATCAAGTTTTTGTAGCCTAAAATACTAAAGGCACCCTCCCATCTCACCAACACTCATGTGTTTGAAAGGGTTATCAATAGCACTCAACCTACAAGTCGACTCGAAATGCATGCACAACTCAATGACCTTGGCAAGGTACTCAATCTACAAGACACAAATGGACACGTGTTTATCAAGAGAGGACTTTTAGTAGCTTGTAATGGGGCTAAGGTTAGGGGTAGGATAATTTTGGGAAATGTGAGCTAAAAGTCTAGCTTAAGGGAGCATTCAACAGTCAACACAAATAGCCAAGTGATAAGGCTAAGACAACTCCAAGCAAACTCCAACTCAAGAAACCAAAACCGACTAACACCGAAAACCACAACCACATAGTAACACCATCTTTATTACAAGAAAATACAAGTGCTAAGGCATTATTGGACTAATAAACTATGAATAAGAACTTATTTTTGGATTTTTTTTTGATGAAATATACAACTTTTGCCTTGCACTATACATAGACGATGACAATACTCAAGCTACAGAATCAATTGCACGAAACACTAAATCACCCCAATCAACCAATCATAAGCTCCCAATAAGAACACCCACTATATACACAACACCCTCCAATATGCTCCCCCAAGCCAAACTTGGGTTTCTCGAACAAGGCTAAAATAGGGTTGTAATGTAGGTAATCATGAAATGAAGGGAATAAGCTCAAAATCAGGGATCAAGGGATAATAGAGTTTCTATACACTGAAGCACGACTCCTAACAATGAAAGCCTCCTATCATACTCAACACACGACCAAATAGTCAAACAGACAAGTACCAAGCCAAGACTACGAGAAAGTGACACACCAGGATCTAACACACAAGAAAGAAATATGAATAATCATGCATTTAAGCTCAAATCCTCTCAAGGTAAGTTCTTCCTCGTTCCAAAAAGATACATCAGGCTAAATCATGTCCATCCAATCCAGTTAAGGAATCAGAAAAGAAATCACAAGTTCACAAAGGTCGAGTTCAAGAGTCACAAGAATCAAAATTTTTTTCATCATGGGGAACAGGGAAACATGCTTTGCAAAAGAATCCAATTATATACAAGAGTAAGGAGATCACTAATTTATTTTCTAAGCTACACTAAGAAAGCAATACAATATTTTTGGTTGCAAGTAAACTCCCACTCCTAATGAATGGTACAAACCTTGCAACTAACCTAGAAAGCAATAAAATCTAAACTATAAAGCAATAAAATCTACACTAAAAAGCAATAAACATACCTCAAGCCATCATCATAGAGTGCTTGCTTTCCCCCCCAAGCCGAATCTAGCAATGTCCTCAATGCTAGGGGAGAAATAGAGCAAGCACTTCAGTCCATATCATCATCGTCATCTATCCCACGGCCTGAGCCATCGCCCTGGAAACCGCTCCCAAAACCACCGCCAAAGCCACCGGCACTGCCGGATGGCGCTCCAAAGCCACCCTCGGTGTACGGGTACCACGAGGGGTGAGGACCTGCAGGGTTAATATGGCCTTGCCGGGCATGATAATCATACAAAGGGTACATGGCAAGGCGGGTATCGGTCTCAAATGTAGTAAAACGCGTGTTAAACGCGCTAAACTGCTCACCCAACTGAGTTTGGGTGATTGCAAGGTTGTTGATACCTTGCATGAGGGCGTTGTAATCAGGGGGAGGGGGAGGATAAGTCTGAGCCTGAGGTTGAGGCTCCTGTGGAGGTGGAGGTTGAACTCCATCGGGATACAGCATGTACCTCGTGGAGTTCGGAGCTAGAGCCGTATGAGGGCTCGGAAGAGTGACAAGAGAGGTGGGGCGACCTCGATCGTCCTTTGCAAGGACCCACTGAACCCCAAGGTTTTCCCTCGAACAATCCATCGAAGGGATGTCCGAAGGTAGTAGGAGTCGATCAGAGAAGACTCCTTACACCTATAGTACTCGGAATCGTCGAATTCCGGTACTTGCCTCGCGAACAGCGTCGCCAAGCCCCCAAAGACTATCTCAGCATGAGTCTTGGGGACTGGCGAGCTAGCAAAACGGTACATGTGGCGAACAACATGATGCCCAATGTTAATTTTATAGTTAGCCATGTCAGGACACAGATAACCACCCAAAATATTCAGCTCTCTTTGGGTCATGTTGTTCGCCTCATAGCGACCGAAAACGGTCCCCGCCATGAACCGTTGCCAGATTCGAACTACCGGTTGATTTATAAAACCGGCATGCAATTTCTGGTAGTTCGAACAAGGCAAGCCAGTTAAAGCGACCCATAAATAATCGGCCACGGCGGGAACAGGGGGTTCCATGTGTTGGTAATGGGTCACACCCAACACCTGGCAGAAGGCACCCAGCGATGCACTAAAGTCCATGTTGAACAACCTATAGCGGACGATAGGTTGAACATAAGACAAAGACGATAGAAATTCCAATGCAATCTTAGGGAATGTATCAACATGAAGATTATACAAATTTGACATCCCTAAACCATCACATAATCTTTGTAATTCATCTTCTAAACCGAGGGTCCTCATAAAATTATGATCAATAAAACGGGTTGCTCGGAACCCTCGGTCTTTAAGGTTACGAAATTTTACCTTTTGCAAACCATCCCGGAAGACGATGTCCGGGTAATCGGGGTCCGGTGTGGTGTCCCCGTCATGTTGTAAGTGCAAAGGCAAACCTCCCTTGTCGTCGTCGCTATCTTCTTGAACTGGTGGAGGCGTCGGTGCCCTCTCTGGCTCTCTTCTCCTTCTCCTAGAAGCCATTACTATGATATTTTTTTATGGGTGAGAAAATGGGGGTTTAAAAATTTGTGAGAGAAAGATAGATGGAAGAGATGTAAGATGTGGAGAATGAAAAGAGGATGAGAATGGTGAAAGAATTATTGAATTTGGATGAGAGATGAGGGAGTTATGAGTGTTTGAAGGTTTGTGAGTTATGGAAGTTATGGAGGATGAAGAAGATGATGAGTGTGAGAGATGATGATATGTGATGTAAAAGAGGAAATTAGAATTAAAGATGAGTGTGAGAGATGATGATATGTGATGTAAAAGAGGAAATCACGCATTCGATCGTCTAAAG